>JAPKID020001798.1:0-14228 GCA_026931265.2 Tropidonophis doriae
GTTTTAATTAGGGGATTTTATTAAATTTTAGCTCAGGACTTATCAAATTTAATTAGTTTTTACTCTAATATATTTATGTATGTATATGTATTTTATATCAATGATTTTTAATTGTTCACTGCCCTGAGTCCCTTCGGGGAGATAGGCTGCGGTCTATAAGTCCAAATAAATTAAAAAATAAATTAAATTAAAATTAGTGCTGCATAACGTAATGAGCTCCCATTACTTGTCCCAGCTCCTGCAGTTTGAAAGCACGTAAAAAAATCAAGTAGAAAAATAGCAACCACCTGTGCTGGGAAGGTAATAGCGTTCCGTGTACCTTCAGAGTTTAGTCATGGCAGCCACATGACCACAGAGACGTCTTCGGACAGCGCTGGCTCTTCATATGTGCAAGAGCACATATTGTTAATGGCATAATTTTTTGATATTAAATATTTGAAGCAGATGTTTTATGCTCCTTGTGAGTCCTTTGTCACTGTCCTTTGCTTTTCCCTTTCCCTATAAACTATATATTTTTTCTTAAGAATAGTGATGCTGAGATAGAAGCCAACCACTAATATTACGTTAATGAATTACAACAGTAAGATGGGCCAGTTTCATGGTAACTTTAGCATAATTCATTGATATTGTAGTGCCCCAAAAGCTGAGCTCTTCTGTTGTCAAGTCCATTATTGTGAATTATTTCCCTTCCTCGTACATAACTCTCAAAATCTTTTCTGAATATGGGAGGGGCGACACTTGAACAGAAGCAGGAAAAATTATTCATCTGAAGGAACTGATTTGTTGTGATTCCTAGCATATTTTTGTAAACATTCCATCAAAATATGTTTACCCTTGAATGTACTTATTAGTGATGTGACGTTGTTGTTTTTTAATTCCAGTCAAAAGTGGTAAATCTTGGAATATTGGCTCAAAAATCTGAGTTCTACTTGCAGCTTGAAGAAGCATTAAAAAGTAGCAACTGTAAGTTTTCATATGAAATGACAGCGTACTTGATGGTAGTTCTAATTCTGAGAGCTTATGCATTGTCGACAAATTCCCTGGATATCCAATCACACTTGGTCAATAAAAAATTCTAAATTGATGCAAAAACATAGACAGAAATTATATATTTTCAAGTGACATTTAATTAATATATTTTAACTAACTAGTTATTATAATCATTATATTGTTTCATATTGAGTCCTTTTTCCTACTATTCTGATGATGCTTATGTAATTATGAGCATTTATTATGTATCAATGTAATGTCTTATTGTGTAAATGCATATCAATAACTGGTACTTATATGGCCATAGTCCTTTGCAACTTCATATCTACCTGTCTGTCTGTTCATCCACCTATCTACCCATCTTCTATCAACATTTGTTGTGAGACTGAAATTCATGTCCCAGACAGACATGAATATCAAAACAGAAATAAAACAACAATAAATATGTTGCTTAGAGTATCAACAGGCTTATAATAAATGCCCACATATCATGGCTTTCTCATATATGTTGGAGGCCAAAAATACACCTGCTTGCAAAATACAAGAAGGGTTGGGACTGAAAATGCTGGAGAGAGAAAGATTTGGATAGGAATGTGAGAAATCTGTACAAATCACGCATTTTAGATAATTATCTAAAACACAATATATGCATGTGGTAACTAAGGGGGACAAGAGGTGGTACTCAACCCTAGAGGTCCCTAGGTATTGCATTTTCTTATTGACAGATTATCAAATAGTGTCAAGGGATATGATTTTTTCATTGTTAATTTTGTGTATGTGGGTGTGTTCTCTGTATTATTCTACTCCCTTCCACCTCAAAAACCCAGGAGTTTTTGAATGGGTTGCCTCTTAGAAATGGGATTTTTAATTTTTTCTTGCAAAAACAATATGAAAACTAATCCAGATGAAGTAAGCATTCTGCGAGAGAAGCAAAACCAAAGATTAAAATTAAATATGACAGGGTCTCTGTGATATTTAAAATATCTAGAATATTTTCTACCCTTCTCACTTTTGTTTAATGTCTTTACAGATAAGCCTCCACTGAGCATTCTGAAGGACATGGGGCCGTCTAATATTGAAACAGAACTGAGAGGCTTGTCACCAGATGGTGGTGGCTCTATTGAGGTGATGCAGAGTTTTCTAAGAATGATTGAAGCAATGCTGAACACAAAGTGTGACTTTGAACTAGCTCAGGCGTACCTTGCCCTGTTTCTAAAGGTAAACACATCTTTGAAAATGCAGTTTTCACTTTACTGGGAAAGTGTTTGTTTGAAGAGGAAGAAAAAAATTAATGATTTTATTTATACAGCATTTTCTTATTAGAGATCATTCAGGATAACTAATAATTAAAAATGCAAATACAAATTAAATTAAAGTTATTAAGCAAACTGAAAACTTAAAAGATCTGGCCTCCCCCCCCCCCATGGTGTTTTCCACATATATTTTTTATTTGTTATAAATTCATTTATACATTGCTTATTCACAAGACTATAAGCAGTTTACATATAAAAACAAAATCAGTGTATCAGCTTGATGGATGGCATTGGTGGAATTTCTATCAATGCTGTTCATCTAAATGTACATTTCTACATCAGAGGCCTTGCAGATGAACCCATTTTTACATGTGTCTTAAATGTTAGCAGGATTGGGCCCTCCTGATCTGAGAGAGTTGCTACCTTTTTTAACCTTTTTGCATCTTCCAGTGATTTTCCAGGAGGGGAGTGTACTTGTCTCTCCCATGTGTTTCATAGATTTCACCTCAAGTAAACAATCAACAGTAAATGAAAAAGTCATGAACTTTGAACAATGACAAGCCTGATTTAGTTCCAAAAGCCTAATGGCCATCAATGCTGCTGTAATTTCCAAGTTGTCTTCAAAGCTAACCCTGAGTAGAATGAATTGAAGTAGTCTAACCAAAAGGTGACAAAAGCACAACCCACTTTACTTCCTCAACCCAGAAAGGTTGCAATTATAGTAGAAGCTGAAGCTGTTTGAAGATTCTTCTGGAAATAGCCTTTGTCTATTGCTTTAGTAAAAGGCTCAGTGGCTAAGACATTGAGTTTTTTGATCAGAAGGTCGGCAGTTCAGCAGTTTGAATCCCTAGTACCACGTAACGAACTGAGCTGTTACTTGTCCCAACTTCTGCCAACCTAGCAGTTCGAAAGCACTTAAAAAATGCAAGTAGAAAAATAGGGATCTTTTTGGTGGGAAGGTAACAGTGCTCTGTACACCTTTGACATTGAGTCATGCCAGCCGTATGTCCACGGAGATGTCTTCAGATAGAGTTGGCTCTTTGTCTTTGAAACGGAGATGAGCACCGCCCCCTAGAGCCAGAAACAACTAGCACACATATGCACGGAAACCTTTACCTTATTGCTTTAGTAGAAGCCACAAATCCAAGAGAACACCCCCGGCCCAGATTACATACCTACTCCTTCTTTAGATAGATGTACAACTCCATCAAGAACAACAAATAGCATATCAATGATATCTTAAGGCTTCCGTATTGATGGCAACTCTTTCTCGCTGTGATTTGGTCAGAGTCTGTTCTGCTTTACCCAGTGCCTCACAACTCAAAAACAAGGCTGACACTTATGGGTTAGAGGTGCATAACTGGATATGTTTACCATATTGATAACACCTTGTTTCACATCAACAGAAAGCCTTTCTCAAAGGTTCATATTAAATTCTGTGAAGGAGCAAGTCAAGTCATCAGCATCATATACTGAAATGCCCAATGGCCTGACCTCGTCTTCTCCAAACAATCTAAATGGAACCACCCACTTAAGGAATAGAACCACTGGAGAATTGTGCCTCTGATGCACAAACTTGTAAACAGTTTTTAAAAAGGGTGTGTAATATAGTATAGATACTGCTGAGAGATCTTTTAGGGCAAGCAACAGGACCTCATTGCTGTTCACTGTAACTCAAAGGAATCCAGTTATTGTGTTTAACACAGAATCCTTTGATGTTACAATTTTCATTGATATAAACAAGGATTGAGCAATTTTAAATAGCATCTAGCATTTTTTGCAATACTTCTACTTCCCAGTTGCCTTGTTATGTACATTAATGCTCCATGATATGGGGCATGTTTAGTTTTTAATATGATTTAGAAATTTGCATCCTCTAGGACAGCTGATGAATTTATTAGCTAATATAGGCATAGTGATGTGATAGTTTTCCCAAACAATTGGATCAGTTTCTTACTTTTATCCTGTCAATGTCATTTAAATGAACATATGTTTTCTTTTTTTCTTTTTAGTTACATTTTAAAATCATTTGTTCTGAGCCTACTTTGCTGGCAGAAGTATCCAAGCTGTCAGCCCAACTTGAAGAAATCTGGATTCATTTGCAGACTCTATTCAACCAAAACATTTGCATTTTAAATTACATTAAGACAGCTCTCTTATAAAGTATCTTTTGTTCTGTAAGATTGAAGGTGTTGAATTCTTAATTTCTTGTACAAAGCTTAACTAACAAGGGGTGTTGTACATCAGTTTTTAAAATATTATCAGTATAACTTGACTTTTATTGAATTTTAAATATGAATCTAGTATCTTCATAAACTAATAATGTGCATTATATTTAAATAACTAGAGATAATAAATTTTTTTAACCAGTTTAATATAGAAAATATTCAATATGCAAATATGAAACAAATGGTAAGGGTTCATGAATGTTTTAGGATTCTTTAGTATGGAGTGAATAGTATGGAGAGATCTATCCTAGTGATATGAATGGGGACCAATGGGAGCCTTTTGAAATTGGGATTACAAAATGGAAGAAGTGAAAATGTGAGTGTGTGAATCTCAAAAAACATTTTATTTAAAAAAAAATTAAACTGATAAAAACTAGAATTTTTCAAAACACTAAAATTCACACCCAAACTAATTTACCAAATTTCAACATAGACACAGAAAGATACAGATATATTTACACTTATATACAAACACAATGCACACACAAAATTCTAATTGTATTGCAGCAGATATTTGAGACAATTTTCTTTGTCCCAGAATGGTAGATGGATGTACAGTAGCACAATTGTATCATTATTATGTATTACTGTATAATCTCTGTCTTAAAATTGATTTTAAACCACTCACTTTGTGGATGAAGAATGTCACCAAATTTTAAGACTTTTCTTTTTCCCAAGCCCCCATTTTTAAAATGTCTCCCTGCTGAAGAATTTAGGATAATTTAGGATAATTGTACACTTTTGTGCATTTTAGTTTGTCTTAATAATTTTGGATTTTGTATGGACCGCTGTAGCTGTGATGATTGTTATTTAAAATTTATATATTCCTTAATTTTAATTCAATACTTATTTGTAAATTTAAAGGGCTCATTTTATCACATTAACAGTGGAAACTATTTCTTGTACTCTTCAAGGTGACACCCTCAGGGAAAGAAGGTGGCACCTGGATAACAAGATTTCCAAGTGGTCTTGTGACTTTCCCCTAACAGGCAGCAGCCTTTGTTGGAGAAAAATTGGTACTGTCTGTATTTGCAGATAAGCCCATCTTGGTTATATTTTGGAATCTAAAATGTTATAGTTTTTTAAAAGGTAGAGCTTTTTTCTCTGTTCATGATTAAGACTTAATCCGGGATCCCAGTCTCATACTCTGCACATTGCAAATGCATCTCCATACTGGACATTATTCAAATAGGTTTTTCAGGTAGGACATTGCAATTCTGTTCACCAAAGTAGCTCAAATCTCTGATATAGCTTCTATTAGCCAATTGTGACTGCCAGAAAGTGTTTCTCACAGTGGCACCATCCTATAGCACCAATATTAAAAAAATGACACTTACCTTCAGTAAGAGGTAATTCTTATAAAAAAGATTGTGCCAACAAAGTCTACACATGTTCAATTCATTCCCTAAAGTGCTTTATAGGATAAGTGCAAGTAAAATTACTTCCTGGCATCCTAAACGCAACACATCCCCACATATCAAAATGATTAGTACAGCTTCCCTCACTTTTAGACTTATATAAGCCCTCAGGATTTGTGGGGAAAGATTGGTCTTGACACCTTTTCAGAAACTTTTTTTTTTGTTGGCTGCAAAAATAGCCTTCAGGAACAAGAGGAAGAGCAACAACAAAGCCAGTGACCAAATAAAAAAAATCTGAGGCTAGGGCAGAAATAGAATTTGAGAAAATGTCTCTGACTTTCCATCCTAATTCTCACAAAGAAGAAGAGTATTCAGATTTACAAGATTCTGTCACTGTAACCATATAATGATACTAGGATCCCTAACTAGTTTTCTAGTTTGCTGAACCTCAAAGAGTTGACAGAAGGTCAGGAGGAGGGGGAGGGGGGCTGAATCTCAGAGGAAGATGCTCCACAGGGCAGGGCAATTAACCAATGCTGTCTATTCAACATTCAGATCCTTTACTCACATTTTATTGGGGGGACTCAGGACGGTGCACAGAAAATGATAAAAGCAACAACAATAAATACAGTAAAAATGTTAAAAATAGATTAAATTTGAAAGCCGGTGCTAAAATTGTAATTAAGAACCCTTACTAAGACCACATTTAAAAACTATGCCAGGATGGCCACATGAAATAAGTGTATTTTTAATGCCCAGCGGAAGAGGTGCAGGTCCATGATTGTATGCAAGTCGGGGGGCAGGTCATTACAGAGGGCGGGGGCTGCTACAGAGAAGGCTCTCCCCCTGGGAGTCGCCAGCTGGCATTGTCCGGCAGACGGCACCCTGAGGAGGCCTTTCCTGTGGGAGCGGACAGGTCGAAGGGAAGTATGTGATAGGAGGCGGTCCCGCAAGTAACCAGGTCCCATGCCATGGAGCACTTTAAAGATGGTTATTAGCACTTTGAACCGCACCCGGAAGGCCACAGGCAGCCAGTGCAGCTCGCGTAGGAGAGTTTTAATTAAGATTTAAATCTTAACTAATCCATTTGGTCTTTAAGCATATCTCTGATGGAAACCAGTCATGCTTTTATATTTATTCTTTTTCCATGATTATACATGAATAGAAATATTTGAACTACATGCATATATAATTTTATATTTTAAAAATTCCCTTCTGACCCTATGGATAGTGTGTGTATTCCTCAATCTCAGGTCTTTTTCTCCATGTTTTGCCAAATGGTCAACATATTCATGTCATTGCACTGAAGAAAGTCATAAAACAGTTTATGTCACTATATTAGTGACATTAATCAATTTAAAAAGGTATAGGATTCAAAATTCTAGCTGTCCATCACATGTTATGGTCTTGGAACTACAAATATACTGTAAACTGTAGGAGCTTATATGGTTGCAATTGTAGTATAGTATATGTTTTTTTACTGTTTCAAGATTTTATATATGGTTAATAAATAAACTGTAGAAAAATCCCTGTTGCAGAAATTTAAAAACAAAAAATAGAAATTGAAGGTGAGAAACTCCAAGATGGACAAAATTCTTTCTTGCTGGGCCCATATTTTGAAGTGGAAATGGGAGAGAATCCAGTTTTCATCATTGGGTTCCTAATGTTTCTATGCTACTGAAACAACAAAAGAGAAATTAGTTAAGCTGAATATGTTGTCTTCCCTCTTGGAAAAAGGTTCAGAGAATGGGAGAATTTTGGATCATGTAACTTTCCTCATTTTTCCATTCTTAGAATTCCTATTTGCTCTTTCTGAAATTGGGGCAGAATTGTTGGGCAGACAAAAATTAGGAGGATTTCTTTACTAAAAGTCTGGTAGATTTAAAGGCAGATATTCTGCTCTAATCCTTGAGAAAGATAGCCAGCTTTTGACAACTCTACCAGGATTTTAGATTTTAGAAGAGAGTCTTATCTTTTCTGGTAGATGAGGTCATTCTAAATCCCTCTTCCATGGAAGAATTATGTTGGTAGGTAACATCTCAAGACAAATTATGTTGATGGATGACATGTCAAGCAGCAGAGTTTCTTGATATTCAGCTAGAAAAGTCTACTGTGACTTCTGATTCATCACAGGCTGAGGTAGAACTTCTAAGGAGCAGTCAGTTCTGCATATCACCAAATTGTCATCCATGTGTAACCTTATGTAGTTTGATCATGGTAAACTATATTTTGAGATGGAATCGAATCATGGAAAAATATGCCTAGGGGGGGATAGCAATTATCCATAAAACTACCTGTACATTGCATGATCATGCATATACCTGGATAGTAACATTAAATCTCTACGTTAAAATAAAAAAAAACCCTGCAATTTGCTAAGATACAGCAAGAGCTAGATAATATAAAAATAATGATTGGGTATTCACATGAAACAAAATCGAGGGCAGCTGGATCCACAATTGAAATACAGGCAAAGGACATAGATGTATATAATAAATTTTTGATTAAAATGATGATCTGACTTTGAATCTGCAAATTGATAATGCTTATCAATCAGGGTTTCCCAAATTGTGAGAAGGCAGAGTCCACGAGAGGTGTGAGTGAATAAACTTTTCATTACATTTTCATTGTTCACTTATGTTCATTTTTGTATTTGGATTTTTAGGGGAAGTATGTACATTAAGATTAGACTAAAGGAAGATGTGATGAGAAAACTTTGGAACCCCTGTTATAGATTATCTTCTAGAGTTTCTCAACCTCAGCAAATTTAAGATGTGCAGACTGGACCACCTCCCAGAATTGTCTGGGAATTGAAGTCCACACATCTTAAAGTTGAGATAAACACTTTATCCTTCCCCCACCCCCCAAAAAAAACCCTGGGAAAATGCTACACTTCTAGAACTTCTCATTGCTCTGAGAAATTGATCCTTAAAAGTTGTTATTGCTTGCTGCATTTCAGAAGATGATCGTATAAAAAAAGGTAAGCAGAACAAAAATGCTTAAAATCTGGATATTTACTACAACAACTCATCTAAAAGAAAGGATGGCTATAGGTTGGGGTAGGTCTCCCATAGTTGCAAATATTTGGTTGACTACTAGATGGCAGTAAAGATTTTTTTTAAAAAAAATTCTTACCATCTGGTGGCCATTTGTATATTTACACTCAGTGTATGGTAAAGACTGGAGAAAATAGTCATAGGTGAAATATCTTCAAAGCAACAAGTTGAAAAGTTCCTTTTATCCTGTCACCTCCCTTTCCTTTTACAAAATGTTTTTCTTTTTAAAAATTTTAATCTGTTAATTGTGTGAGAAGTTATTTTGCTCCCCCTGCCTATTTCTCTCATTTTATCTTATTTCATTGTCATGGAAACAGCAGGATAAACATCACACCAAGGCCATTTTCTCATAAGCGATTTATCACATTATTCCTCAGTCACTGCTATAATTGTTTGTCTTCGTGATCTGAAGAAACTATAAGATGTGATAAATCGCTTATGAGGAAATGGTCCAAGTCCCTGGTTTGCTTGCTTCCTGGTTTCCTACATAGATAGCCATTCCCTCTTCTCTATTTTGAAAAGCCAACCATAATTTGTGATTTGTTTTGCAAAAAAGATGTGGAAACTGCAATTAGACAGCAATTTCCAGTGTGGTTTCCTTACTAACTTTTCTAACCTTCAATGATAAATAAGAATAATCCTCATAAAATAGAGAGTGATGGACAATAGAGGATTGTTTTCATTTCTGTTTATTAGTTTGAGTGTCTCTAGAATCAGTTAAGTAAGAGATGAACAGGAAAAAATATTTTTTCCCTGCATTTCTTAGAGCAAATTCTTTTTGAAAACTTTGAGCAATTTTTTTCTTACAGCAAATTCTTCTTTTAATGTGATTTGATGTGATTGAAATCTTTTTCTGCATCTTTTTAATTGTTTCTAATCATATATTCAGAACAAGGTGTATTTTTATGGTTCTTTATTTAAACATTCTGCAGTCATGAAAATTTCTCACAGTATTTCAGAACAAAAAGACTATTACATAATGTTATATTTTTTCCCTACTTTTAAGGAACTTTTTTCACAGTGATGTACTCTCTATATAGACTCTTCTTCGATTCTGCTTCTCAGTTTTTAATCTGAAGAAGCTCTGAAAATCTGTGCAAGCTCTGAAAATGATTTGAAATATGCTTTGGACATGTAAGCACAGTTTCTACTATTCACTATTCTATTATACTACTTGTTCAGGGCTGTAGGCAATGCTCACAAATGATATGAAGCAATTATTTCAAATCATTTTAAAATGTGAACAATCCCACTTAAGACTATTCTATCCCATTGTTGCAATATGAGGAATACATAAACACACAACAGAACCACTGCAGCAAGCAGGATTTACCACTAACTGGAGCGTCTCAACAAAACAACACTTCTTATACTACAGTCACTGAACCTCTGAATCTATGAAGCATTTGCATATAACTGATGTCTCTGTAGTTTCTTTAATCGGGTTCCCCTAATGGAAAAAATACAGCCTTTAAATCAAAAAAGTTGTCTTCATCACGTTTGCAAGATGTAGTATGGCAACCATAAGTGAATTTTGACTATTTGTTAACAATAGTTATTATTTTTAATTACAGCCTAAATTTATGTTCTGGATTACAATTAGGATAATGTGATCAGCTTCAGATTAAGAAACAAAAAATTAATTAGAAAATAGATTAAAAGTAATGTCAATCAGAAGTATAATTTGTCTTAGCATAATAATAGAGACTATAAATTCACAATAAAATAAAACAATGCAACAAAATATATTGGAATTAGTTCTAACTTGACAATATCTGGTTAACCTTGACTGAATATGGAAATTAAGTACACGTGGATCTGTACAGTACTTGGAAAGAGTTCCTGAAGAAAATCTCAGCTTTTAAAAATGATGTATCACTTTTATGTGCTCCCCCAAAATCATATATGGATGTGTCTATGAAAACATCAGAAGTCAAGCTGTGCTCAAATAAATATTTACTTTTACTTAGAACTATTCAGTTAAGTATAATACTTACAGGTAATTGTTCCTAATTGTTTCCCATTTGAACACACTTTAAAAAAGAACAGATATTAAAAGCAGAGTTGTTTTAACTAATTTAGATAGTTGGCGGTTAGTTATTTAACATTTCTCTTTCATGTCACAAGAAAGAGGTAATAATATGTCACCTAGCAACAGGAAGACAAAAAAGTTCAACATCTAGCAGAAAGAAGCAGTAACTGAGACAAGTAAAGTCATGAAAGAATAAAGAGGTAACCTCCTGAGAAACTCCCCAATGTTGGGAAGGGAATGGGAACATTACTGTAAATATAGCAAACACCTTTAATTTTTCCATTCATGGTCTTTCCTAGGTTTCCTCAAAATGAGCCTATTTACTGTAAATTAAATTTGGATTGAGCCCATATTTGCTCAATGCAGCCTGTCTTGAGCCCAAGCGTCATTCTACACAAGGACTCAACATTTAGATCAATGTGCATACTGAAAATGTTATGGGGGTATTGTGTTTGCTAGGAAAAAATGAGTCCTTTGGGGGAAGTTTTGCCTATTTCTAGAGTAGCTGCTGTCACAAACAGATGCAGTTTTGCTTTCCTATCCCAGGTTTTTGCTAGTATTCCTCTCTTCAACCAATTTCGTTGTATTTAAGTACAATGACAATAAAGACTATACTTCTCTAATTAGGCACACTTCCAAAACATAGGGCTGCAACCAAGTGCCTCCCTTTTTAAGATTGCCTGGGGGGTGGGGGGATGAGGATCCTAAAAACATGACTTGAAATAATTAGAAAATGGGAAGCATGCCCTTTCTCTATTTAATATTTTAAATTTTAAAATCTAAAAAGAATTAAAATCAGAGAGCAAAAGAGCAGGAGGAAGCAGTAATGACACCACATTGCCTAGCGCTACTCTATTAAGAATGTAATTTTCCCAGAAGATATTTCCACCCTCACATACTCTATCCATTTTCTCCAACCCAAATGTGTTGCTGGCAGTGAAATGAAGAGCTGTAGTAGCAGTATTCATTAATTGGGGGATAATGGATCAGGCAGTAAAATCTCCCAGCAATTTTGTTCCCAGGATTCCTAGTCTTTCAGCAAAGCACAGTGTTGCCAATTGTAAGCCACAGTTGCACTCATTCCTAGTATTGCCATTGTTTATCCATAATCTCAGTTTCAACAGAGCTAAGCAACAAGAGGGCCTGGCGCTGAACTAAAGGCAAATAACCTGTAAAGTATGGCCTTCTCTTAGAATAAATCTGAGTTATCCTGAATGTAAGAAATTCAGAATTTTACCACATACAGTTCAACCATATACTCATTCCCTTTGTTCCAACAAAAGTTAGAGTCTGATGTTTCTCTTAAATACATCGGGAAACACTCTAGTTCAAAATATATTCCCTGAACAATACGTATTTCCTGAACAATACACGGGAAGTCCACTCATCAAAAGTTTTATTTCATCCACAAAAGTTTGAATTGAGATTAGTTTCCTGGCTACTGCAGGCATTAATGAATTTTAAGAATTAATTAATTTATTATTTATTTATTTATTACTTACATTTCTATACCGCCCTTCTCCCTTCAGGGACTCATTCTATGATAGCTAATTCTATGATAGTTATTAGCTACTGATAATTTTCAATTGGTTCAACTTTCTTAAAGCTTTGTTAAATTGGCACAGGCATTGATGTTTCTGTTATTGTTTTAACCTCACTATTTACTACTAATTACTTTGTATGTGTGCCCAAGAGGGATTATATCCAACCTCAGGAGAACATGAATGTTTTTGATAATGTAAAATGGTCTATAATCTAATGATCCTAATAGAGCCAGAAGTCATTTTGCTGATATTTTTAAACCTAGAATGTAGAGCGCATACATCCAAAGAATGTTTGTAAATACTTTTTATTAGCATACGTGTAATAATTATGTAGCTTCAGGCTAAGGATACTGGATGCCAGACAAAAGGAAGATATTTCCTCGTTTGTACTCATGTCCTCCATTCAGAAGGCAGTCTTGAAATCAAGCATTGTCTGTCGTTTTAGAATCAAGGATTTTTTCAAACTATTTTCGCAATAGGGGTCATCCAAAATTGCATCTTGACTCTGTAAATTCTCTGTTTCTTTCCCTCTTCTATCAACAGACTCAATTTACATTATCTAAATTATATCTTGATTCCAGAAATCAATTTTAGTCATCCCCTTCTAATCATTGTGTGTAGATCACAACTCATCTTTAAGTTTCTATGGCAAAATTTGAAAAACACATTGAAGTCAATTCTATTTCATAACTAATTTATAGTTTTCAAAAATAAAGATAGATTGGAAAAATATTGTGACTGAAAAGTCAGTCTTTCTGATGCTGTAAAAAGTAATTTAATATACATGTAAGCCTAAGTAGGGGGCTCTTTTGATATTTTTTTATTGTAATTTTTGTCAGATGCCAAGAAAGTTAAGCAGCTACTGAGTCTTTCTTCCCGCCTCCTATTGATCTGCCATTCTAATTGCTCATATTCTCCTTCGCCTGTTCAGATATCTGCTAATTCTACTTAAAACTGAATTTATAATTTGATATCAACTTTGATAGTTGACAAGCTATGCCTTCATCATAGTTTAAACAGTGCTCAGACTCCAGTGCACTGTTTCTTAAAGCACATTTCTGTCTACTGCTGATTCAATCATTAGTTCTAGAATTCCAGATGTCCGGTTGTATTTTGAGCATCAAGGTCCTATGCTAGAACTTAAAGTATGTTTAGCAGTGAACAAGGAAACTTCATGCCATCAAGGAAGGCAAGGATGTTCTCAGATTTGCTTTTACTGTTGAAAAATAAAAGTAAAAAGGATACAGGGATGGCAGTACAAATGGACCATAAATTCAAGGGCCATGTACGTAGGACTATCCTGGTTTAGAAGAACCTAGAAAAAACTGCTGGTCTTGGTCCTGTCACCTTTTCTCTGGGCAAGGAAAAGGATGCCTTAGGACCTGACAAAAGGAGAAGTACCACAACTGGGGTTCCTTGTCCTGGTGCTGTGTCTTACCTGCACTCTCCTCTCCTCCCCAGACAGAGAGGAGGGGACAGGGTAGAAAGCAGGTGCTTTGCCAAGAAAGAGGCAGCCTCAGAATCCCGCCACTGATTGGGTGTCTCAAAGTCCAACCCTTTGGCACACGGTTGTCCGGGAACAAAACTCCCTCTCGCCACCGACAGGAACTTGCCCTAGCCAGATGCTTTCTGGAGTCGCTTTCTGCTCTCTGGGCTTGATCGCGACCACTAGCTGGCTTTGGAGGTGATTTCTCGAGGCCTTCCCTTAGTGGGTGACTCCTCGGCTCGCCCCCTATCCCGTTCCACCCTGTACAGGACCCGCCTGTG
>JAPKID020001799.1:0-14228 GCA_026931265.2 Tropidonophis doriae
TTTTTAAATTTCCCTGTGCGCCGCCCCGAGTCCCTTTGGGGAGATGGGTGCGGGGTAAAAATGCAAATAAAGTAAAAGTAAAGTAAAGTAAAAAGCATGAAG
Organism: Tropidonophis doriae; assembly: GCA_026931265.2. Classification (NCBI taxonomy): domain Eukaryota; kingdom Metazoa; phylum Chordata; class Lepidosauria; order Squamata; family Natricidae; genus Tropidonophis; species Tropidonophis doriae. Next base: position 103 of record JAPKID020001799.1, read on the forward strand.
GGTGGTTGTGATGGTGAAAAAGTTCTGCCTGTTTTTTATGTGCAGATGGATCTTTTCTTGTACCATCACCTTGAATTTTTGACAACTTATGGATGAGACAAATGTAATGTTTCCAGAAATCAAAAAGTCATCAAGGAGAAGGACTGTTTCTACTGCAGCCTCTTCTCTCAATCTGCATTTGCAGCTCATTTTAAAAAAAAATCAGAGATATGCTCAAAATGGGGATTTTCCATCAATAGTTGACTGGTTCTTCAACATCGTCTTTTCTCATGCTGGTTCCTGCACAAAGAAGGTCCTCTTTGGATCAGTGGTGGGTTCTTACCAGTTCAGACCGGTTCGGCTGAAGCGTAGTGGTTTGGTGGCCTGGGTCGCTGGAACCAGCAGCGACCCAGGTCCGACATGCCCCTGAACTGGTTCCTTGGGCAGCGGCACCATCTTGTTTTTCAGTTCTGCACATGTGCAGAACAATTTTAATTGCACTGCTCATGTGCGCAAAGTGCACACATGAGCAAACCGGCAGCGGAACCCACCCCTACTTTGAAACCTTGATTATGGCACAGTGGAAAAATGGGTGTAAGTCTCTTGAAAACTTTCAAAAACGTGTCAACTTTCTCTAGGAGGCCTGAGTTTGCACAATATAGTTACATCAGCATAAGACTTAACTTTGCATTCACACAACATGCTAAGATTGATTAGTTTCAGTTGATGTAGATTACCATTGTGTACAAACCCAGAATCTTTTAAGGTCTATCTCTGTTAAATATCTGGTGTGGTGTAAAATCCCACTTCCTCAGTTGCTACGTGACTTGTATGGCACAAACACAGTCTTTGCTTTAGTTGAGTTCATTTTTTTTCTATTTCTGCCAGTGGGACTAAACGAGGTTTAGAACCACCAGCAATACTACCAATTTGTTCATGGTATAAATGGAAGTGGCAAGTCCACATCTTTAATTTTAAAAAGTCAATCATTTAATTAATCAAACAATTGCTTAGGGCTGGTCTTAAGTAGAATTTGGATGCTGTGGTAGGCATTCTATCAGAAACAAATGTAGCCCAGAAATACAAAAGAATGTTTTGCTCTTAATTTTTGTCAACATGTTGTGCAAGAAATAAATGACCACTTCTTAGGTTTTGTTTTCCATGAAGAGCACAGTAAAAATAGTTCAGATTTTCTGCCTATCGACTTGGAGGCTTTTTGAACATTGCATGAAGCAGCAGCTGTCTGAAACCACAGACCAGCTTAATTGTTGTGCTTCCAGCTTATTGTAGACAGAGAAGTCCAGGTATCTTCTATCTGCAACAGGCCTTTGTTGGATCCATATATCACAAACCAAAAGCTTTTTAGGCTCAGTTATATCTATTGCATGCCAAAGTCACATGAATCATGAGATTAAAAAATAAAAAAAAAAGTCAATTATTCACTTACTTCCACAATATGGGATGAAAATCCAGTCTGGGACATTTCAAGGCCAAAGGATACTTCATTTTTGTTGGTACCTAAAACACCAAAAAGCAGATTTAAATTAAAAAAAAAACACTGAAAGAAAGAAAAATAGGTTTATTACCTGCCATTACAATTGTGTGATGAAATTCAATACAAACATTATAAAGGCCAGTAGGAAGATTTGTGAGTGTGGGCCCAGAAAATAAAAGTAGAGAAAATCCTATCCATCTGTTTAAAAGTCTAAAGCTGAAAGTTGGAATCGATGGGCATGTAAATCACCATGTCCCACTTTGGCGATCAGTTCAGGCATAAAAATGCTGCACTGCATGTGAAATTAGTCCTTTTGCGACCCCATCATTCATCCCAGTGATAAGCTAATGTCCACAGCAGAAATGATGAGGACCTAAACCAGTGTTTCTCAACCATGGCAAGGTGAAGATGTCTGGACTTGCTGGCTGGGGAATTCTGGGGGTTGAAGTCCAGACATCTTCACCTTGCCAAGACTGAGAAACACTGACATAAACACATGCAAGAAATTTGAGTGCAGACTGGAGTTCTTGGCAGTTTTTGAGTTAGCATCCACATTTAGAAATGAATCTCAGAGATGAATACCTTACTTATAGCAGACTCCTGCCTTTAAGGGATCTCCTAAGCATTTAGAGATCTACTGAAAGTAATTAACTTGGTTACTGTAAGCACTGTCTTTCAAAAGTGCTAAAATAGGGTTGAACTGTAACAAAAAAAATGTTTTTTTGTACTTTGCATATGATTGAGACTGCATATGATGCAGCCTTCTCAAAATTCAGGAAATTCAAGAATACTGATTAAAAACAACTTCAGTTAGATAATGCAGTGATAAATGCCAGGGCCAAAGATTCTCCTTCTGACATCCATGGAAGTCACATCTGCAGGCCCTCATGTAGCCAGGAAACAGAAGTTACCCTTTTTCTCCTTCACACACAGCCCGAGGCAAACACTTAAAGCACTGGGCACCTCTCTGGCTGAGGAAGGAGGACTAACAAATGCAGTCACTATAAAGCTTCCAAATCAATTTGGAATGCAAACAGTTTGGTTTAAGGGACAAACAAGGCTAGAAGCCAAGAAACCGTGATTGCTGGTCCCACCTTAAGAACAAAGCTAGCTGGGTGACTTTGAGAAGGGCCTGTCCTTCTCTCCCAGCCCTAGGAGGCATGTAATGGCAAACCACTTCTGAAATCTTGGCCAGAAAATGACTTTAGACAAAGACTTGTCCAGGCAGTCTCCAGACACACACACACACACACACACACTAGGACGCCTGGCTCTTGAGAAGATGATTCCCACATGGAATTTAATATCAAACTCCTGTGCACCATATTCAAAGTTTCTCTTGCTGTAAGGTGGAAAAGTGAGCTTTCTACGCTGTACTTGATTCTCTCAAAAGCTTCTCACCTTCTAAGCTGAAAATCCTCTCTCCAAGAGCATCCACAATATCTTTAAGGGCAGCCTCGTCACTGACATTAAAGAAATGCTTTTCATCTGGGTCACTTGCTATATATTTGATTTCTTTCAAAAAGGCTGCAGGGTTGATTCCTCTTCTGTTGTAATAACCAAGGACCTGGAGTGGCAAGAAAAGGCATTGTTCCACAGAATTACAGTCACGGTGGAAGTATTTACAAGACAGCCAGTTTGATGTAGTGGTTTAAGGTGCTTGGCTAGAAACTGGGAGTTTACCTCAGGCACAAAGCCAGCTGTGTCACCCCCTCTCAGCTGATGGCAAATTATATTTTTGAAAGCCTGCCAAGAAAACTGCAGGGATATGTCCAGACAATTGCAAGGAGCTTCCTCTCACTCAAAGGTACCCAAATTTTTTTAAAAAATGAGTCTATCTTCTAAAGTGTTGGCTCTACTCACCCCCACCCCAGCTTCCTCCTGTTTACTTACAGGCAGTTTAGACCTGCCAATGCCTGTAGATTGCCATAAATACCCTAAGCAAATGTAACCTTAAGAATGTCTTCCATTCATTGTTTGTCTTAATAATAATAATAATGCTTTTAATAATGCTCCCAGAGGTATCTGGATGGCCTTTGCAAGAAGCAAAAAGTTGGGCTAAAATGGGCTGGCACCTGATCCATTTCAGTCATGTGGGTTATCCACCAAAAATGGCAATCTATTATAAAACGGAGGGCTTCCCACTTTTCCTAGCACGTGAACTCTGGATTCACAGACATTTCAGCCAATTCTGAAGATTCCAGGCAGAAAGTGTGCAGCACCCATAAATGACTTACTGCCACGGCGTATCTGGTGACATTGTCCTTCTCGCTGCCTTCAATTGCCTTCTCAAGATCTGGGCTGTCGTGAGACTCTCCATCAGTGATCACAATCATAACCTTCTTTGCACCCTTCCTCCCTCCTTTCTGAAATGCTTCTGAGCTGAAATTCAAGAGATGCAAAGAAGATAGTGAGAGATGTGGCGTTTTGAAATTAAGCATGGCTACTTTTTAATGAGGGTCTTGGTACATTTGGGTCAAAGGCCCCTGTGATTTTTCGGGGTTGTGTTGAGAAAGCAGGGGCATCTTCCTTTGAGCACCAGCAACAGGGACGGAAACGCCAAGAAGCCTTGTGCTACAAAAGCAGGAAAGAATGTTTTACAACCAATACTTTAAAAGGGATTTCTATTCCCCTGGCTCATTTTCTTTAGAGCAAAAGAATATTTAAAGATAATAAAGTCCCTTTGTTTATGCAAGGCTCCAAACTTTGTTTATATTAGATTCTCAATATCTTGTTGCTCTGTGATCTGATACAAAGAAACGTGCATGTTATATTCTTTTTATATAACATGCACGGAAGTTGTGGGGGTTTTGTCACTTGAGACCTTCAAGAAGAGATTGGACTGGCATTTGTTCAAGATGCTTAGAGTCTCCTGCTTCGGGGGGGGGGGGGCTGGACTAGATGACCTATAAGGTCCCTTCCAACTCTGTTAATCTGTTATACTCATCTGCCATTTTTAGGGCTATCTGAATTCTGGGGAGGGTGTAGCACAAGGTAAAGCAAAGACAGAGAAAAAGAGAGGAATGGGGAACTTGCCTGTAAGAACAGTCTGCCACTCTCTTGTCCTAAAGGTGTTTTTTTTTAAGGCAAGGAAAAACAAAAAAAGGTCCAGTTGCCTTTTCAAAAAGCACTATTGGGACAACCATGACCTGACTGACTTAGAATCTCCATAGACATGCCAATCTCTTGGTTCTTGCAAAATGGGGGCATTGAGAATTTACAGCATAAAGATCACAAAGTAACCTGCTCTTACCAAAAGTCATGAGATGTAACAAAGTATAGATTATCAAATGAAGAACAGAATTATTATTGTTCTTTGTTTGTAACTGCTTGCAATTAGAATGCTCCATAATTTCCAGAAGAAAAATATGTTTTCATTTGTACAAGATGTTAAGTAGGGAAAGAAAGAAATTCACATTACATAAACTCAGAGATACTCCCTTTATAAAATTGCTTTGGGGCATAAGCATTCTGGGCTTTATATTCTTTAATCTTATTCTAATCACTGTCATTTTAGCATTTCTCAATAGCAAAATAGGTTCAGCAGCCTCTAAATTATAGTGCATATTAGTGTTGTCTATAATGTTTAATTTTCTTAGAGTTATCTCCCTGCCTTGGGCATTGGGATTTTGGAGATAATATGCATGGTTGTTTTTGTTGTCTGCTTATGATGTGTTTGCATCAGAATGTGTCCATGATCTAGCATACCTGGGTTAAACTTTTAAGCTCCAGCGTTGCCTAATTCCTTGCCTGCCTAAGAACATTCCTCAATTCCCTCTTCATCTGAACAGAACCTGGAATGTAGGCTTACCGAGCAAACTCTATTCCAAAGGCTGTTCGGGTTTCCGTGCCCCCTCTCTGCTCGATGTGTTTAGCAGCTTCTACCACATCCTTTACAGACCTATAATCATTCAGGTGAAATTCATGGACAGCATCCTCTCCATACTGGACAACTCCAACCTTGTGAAAAGATTGCAAATTATTGGCATCTTTCATGAATGAGCCTATAGAATATATTACAAGAAAATTGTAGTTCTGAACACCTTTCTTGTCTGTTTGTCTGTCTTGTATTACTTTAAACCAAGACCCTGCCACTCCGTTCAGGCCAAGGCTCCTTTGAGCGATATGCCTAGAGGTATGTACTCTGAAAGAGAAAGACCCAGGACAGAAGACAGAAAACTCCACTGGAATCAATTTAGTTTAAAGGTAACGTAATTTAAACACTATGGTCACTGGTCATGTTTTAATAAGGTCCCTTTTTGTCCTATTAACATTATAATTGGATGGCAATTTTTGATCAGTTGTTTTGTAGGTCACATTCAGCCTGGGATCTCAGATGTACCATCCAGCCAGATTTAAGGATAACTGTCAGTTTACTGTAAGGTCATATATATGTCTACTCAGAATATAGTCCCATTAAATTCACCCTGGGTCCTTTTTGGAGAAGGGCGGGATATAAATCTAATAAAATAAAATAAAATAAATACATTCAGTGAGATGCCTTTCCGGGCAAATGTGTGGATTTAGCAGCATTCAAAGGTTGTGTGTTTGTGTATGCATTGTATTCAAGTCAATCTAACAAAGCAGCACTGGATCAAACTAAGTTCCAAACATCTGAAAAAGATGGATATTGTAGGGGGAGGACATAAGGCTGCTATTGCCATTTTGATGTGGGCCATCATTGCTGTGGATGCCTGTGTGTGGATTGCAGCTTACCCTTTACAAACAACGTCCTAGATCAGTGATGGCGAACCTTTTTTGACTCACATGCCCAAAAGTGGGGGGAGCGCAGGGGGGATCACGCGTGGGCGTGCCACACCCATAATGCTATGTGCGTGACCACAGCGAGCATGTGCGCATGACCAGTGCTCCTCCCATTTTTGCCATGCTTTTTTTGCCCTCTCTAGGCTCCAGAGGCTTTCTAAGAGCCTGGGGAGGGCGAAAACAGCCTCCCCCACCCCACCCAAAGGCCCACCAGAGGCTTCAGGAGCACGAAAAACTGGCCCTATGAGCAAACTGGAAGTTCGGGAATGGCCTTCCGGGTTGCTCGTAGGGCTGGTTTTAACCCTCCGGAGCCTTCAGGGAAGTCTCACGTACCCTTACAAATGGCTCCGCATGCCATAGGTTCGCCATCACAGTCCTAGATGCATCACAACTAATTTGTTACAAATTACAAACCCATTTTTCTAGGGTTTTTTCCCATAGCAATCAACAAATGATAGTAATTTTCTGTTTTCTGACGAGAAAACTTTATTTTCACTTTGCTTTGGAGTTAATGGCCAAAATATCATTTGGAATGTGCAAAGTTCTTAAAGCAGCTGTGCCTTTTTCTGGGTTCATAGGAAAGCCTTCCGCCACTGGTGTGCAATGCTAGACAAAGAGATCGCTCTTTTGCTTTGTTTGTATCCTACTTTTATTATTTTTTACAAACAACTCAAGGCATTTCCAACACATCCGACCCACTTTCTTCCTTCTATTTCCCACACAACAACAACCCCCTGGGATGAGTTGGGCTGAAAGAGAATGACTAGCCTAAAGTCAAACAGCTGGCTTTCATGGTAAGAACTCTCAGTTTCCCACTTTCTGCCCGGCTGCCTTAACCACTAGGCCAACTTTAAGGAGCTGCAGGCAGGTGCTAATGTCTGAGTGCTTCAAAGCACCTTTTGCCTTCAAATCCAAACGCAGCCCAGTCTACTATTTATGGCTTGGTCATTTCCCAACAAAGTTAGCTGAAGTCATTTGAATCTCATTCCAGTGAAGTGAATCAAGGTTAAAATGTCCAGCCAACACTGGCGATCTCTGCTCCAAAAATATGACCACAAGTCAAAAACCCAGTCCTATGTGAGCCTGCGAGTACTGAGAGACGGCTAATTATACTTTTAAAAATGAAGAGTGCAAATTTATTCTTGAAGCAAAGGGACAAGGGAGACATATACCAGCCAAAGAAAGCTATGAAAGGGGGGGGGGCTAATAAGAGCAAAATCACCCACGCGTGTTTTATCACCTGTATTTGGCCAGGTCCGATGTAAAATTTCTTCAAGATTCTTATCAGGAAATTTTGAACTTCTGCCCAGGGGTAGATGCTGTTCGATCCATCCAGTACTATAATTATATCCATGTATGTCTGGCATTCTGCAACCAGATAGACAAAGATCATTAAGGGATATTGGCTACCAAAAAGGAGTGGAATAGGCTGCCAATTCCTTTCCCCTTGGAGCAAAGGAATCTTGGAGCAAACCTCAACCTTTCCTACCTCTACTCTGAAATCGCATCGCTCCAATTTTCCCTTGGGTCTATTGTGTTTCTACTCTACGTTATTATTAATACAATAATACCAGACATTTAACACCACAGTTCTATGTCTGACCGCTGAAAGCCCCCTTGAATTGGATAGTGCTTCTTTCCAGGTAAGTGCCTCCAATTTATCGAAGCAACTTTTCCAGATCCAAGGGTCGCACTATGATCTATTGGTGCTATGATGGTCCATGCAAAAAATAAAATTTAAATTTAAATAAATTTCCAATATTTCACAGTGATTGCATACAATTAAATGACTGTTCCTCGTGTTTAAAATTATATTGGCGTGACTGTTTTTGGAAGGATATTGGAGGTTGTATACAAAGCTTTTTACCAGCTAGATATAGCTTCGAGACTTAAGAATGGCTAAGGTGGCATTAGAACTCATTGTCTCAGAATGAGCTAAGACTTGCAACAAATGCCAAAAATAATCACAAAAGGGAAAAACAGACCAACGTATCAAAAGGTATGCCAAGTCTAGAGAAGAGAAGAACTAGGGGTGACATGATAGCTGCCTTCCAGCAAATGAAAGGCTGTTACAGAGAAAACAAGGTCAACCTATTCTCCAAAACACTGAGAGCAAGACAAAAAATAATAGATGAATATTATTAAAGTGAGAATTAAGGAGTCTGAGAATTAAGAATTAGAATAATTAATCAGTAGAACGATTTGCCTGCAGAAGTTGTGGGTTCATTGGAGGTTTTCAAGAAGAGACTGGGTGACCATTTGTCCAGAATGGTACAGGGTGTCCTGCTCCAGCAGGGGTTACATTAAAATACTTTCAAGGTCCCTTCCATTCTATGATTCTATGATACTCCACACACAGCCAAGCAATAGTATCCTCTTTGAATAACTGACAAGACATTAAGAATAGGTAGCAATAGGAATAGCGCTTAGATTTATATACTGCTCTAAGCCATTTACAAATGTCAGCATATTGCCTCCAACAATCTGGCTCCTCATTTTACAGACCGTGAAAGGATGACAGGCTGAGTCAACCTTGAGCAGGTCAGGATCGAATTCCTGGCAGTAGGCAGAGTTAGTTTGTAATAATGCATTCTAACCACTGCACCACCATGGCTCTTGTATTGAAAACTAAAGTCAAATATGGCAATGAATGAAGTGCATAATTGCTGTTAGGGGGGAAAAAAATCTGTAACATCCCTCTTCCCTCTCTTGCTCTGAGAGGGCGCATGTGATTATTTTGCTAAATAATTAATGCAGGGTAGCCCAAACAGGAAAAGAGGGACAGAAAACTTGAAATGTTTGAGGGCACTGCAGCTTCTGATCAAGAATAAACCCTTTAAAATTCTCCAATAAATGTGTGGACCTAGAAATAAATAGGTGGGATATTTATCTGAATTTTCCAAGGGATTCTGGATTCTGCAACTATTTTCTAGGAACTCTCCCTTGGAGATTAGTGTAGAACTTTGAACAAAAAAAGGCCCTTGAGGAACGTCTCTCAAATCCTTTTTCCTGGGATTGAATGGAAGAGTGCAGACCAGAGGTGGTATTCAGCCAGTTCTGGCAGGTTCTGGAGAACCGGTAGTGGAAATTTTGAGTAGTTCGGAGAAGTGGCAAATAGGCTGGCCCCGCCCCTGCTGCCTCCCAGGCTCCCAGCTGATTTTCTTTTGTTGCCCTGAACAGGAGAAGGAAGCTGGAAAGCAGGTTAGTGGGGTGGGGAGGGGAGGGAATGGGGATTTTGCAGTAACCTTCCCCTGCCATGTCCACAAAGCCACGCCCACAGAACAAGTAGTAAAAATTTTGAATCCCACCACTGCGAAGCCAGGGAGTCTGCAGACGTCTGCAGAGAAGATGTGACACAAAAGGCAAAATATTCTCATAAATCCCATTAGTGATTAAGTGCAAGGACATCAGACACATTTTTCTTTCCTCAGATTGAATGAGGATTGGTAGAATTTTCTGCTGGGAATTGCCAAGAACTGTCTCCTGGCCATTTGTTTTCTTCATTTCACTTCTTCACAGGAAAGCACGGATCAAAAACACATGCCTCCTTGCTGTCTGAGAGCAGAATGAACCCCCACCCTTCACAGTTGCCGCTCAGGAAGCCTTTTACCTATCATCAGCACAAAATTCCCAGTGGACAGGCTTCTTTTCAAGAACAGACTTATTTGTTTCCCCTAAGATGGTGATTCTAAATCCCCATGTGGAAAGCAAGAGAGGGAAGGAGGAAGTGGGGGGGGGGGTTGGGAGAGGGAGAAAACGTAATAGGCTGATCTTCCTACTCTGGAGAGCTGGAGCCACTGACTTGGAGTATCTGAAGTTGGAGTTCACTCGGGAGCACATGCCTGTGGTGTAATAGGAACTTCCGCACTCATGAGACCACAGAGGGCTGCAAGCCTGTGTCAGAAAGGAAGAAAACAATGACATATTAGGAAAAATTTTCAGAGGCTCTTCTTTCAGTTGCCTGGATAATTTCTGTGGAAGTTGGGGCATTTCTCCATGAGCAGATTGCCACTTGATGTTTGTTGAGGTGAAAGGAAACCAAAGTCAGCTGTAGGACACAGAATCTCTGCATAGGAAGGAAGCTCTCGAGGACATGGCAATTTCTAAGCATGGTGACAGATCAAATGATAGACAAATAAGGTGTAGCAGCCATTACAGGCACCAGGCATTTATTTGGTACCCTCTCAGTTCCCCATCTCTTTGGTTGAGATTTTCAAAGACTATTTTTATTGAATAACACAAACTCAAGGTCCATGGGCCAGATCCGGGTGCTTATATTTGGCCCACGTGGGTCACCCTGGAAACAGAGAGGGAGCGACCCTTGGCACCTCTGCCAGTGAAAATGGGCTCCCGAGCTCTATTGTCGCTGGCAGAGGGTTGCGGGAGGCCGTGGCAGCTGAAAAGGGAGCTCAGGAGCCCATTTTCCCTAGCAGAGAACTCGGTCCACACAGGCATCCCCGACATGAGTGTTGTCGAGCCGGCTATGTTCCCCTTCCCCCCCCCGAGGTCAAACACAACCCTGATGTGGCCCTCAATGAAATCGAGTTTGACACCCTGGAATAAGGGGACAATGCCAAGTAAAGCATCGGCCTCCAGCGTAACTTATTTCTAAGAATGCCTCTGGCTGCTCAAAAGATCCAGTGCATTTTCATAAAATGTGGAGGGACATCATTCTGGAAAAGGTAGGGAGCATTTGGGGCACTTGGGGATGTGGTGAGATGCCTTCTGGAAAGTTGCACTAAGTGGCAGCTCATGTGAATAGACGAGTCTCCAGCCCCAGCTATGAAGGCTTCCATAACATGTTCTCAATTTCTGTATTTTCTCCTCTATTCAAATTTTTCCATCTGGGGTCTTGAACATCCATATCTTTTTATACCTGAGGAGAATTACAAATAGCAATAGCACTTAGGCTTTTATACTGCTTCATAGTGCTTTACAGCCCTCTATAAGTTGTTTACGGAGTCAGCATATGGCCCCCAACAATCTGGGTCCTCATTTTACGGACCTCGGAAGAATGGAAGGATGAGTCAACATTGAGCCAATGAGACTTGAACTGCCAGCAGCTGGCAGTCAGCAGAAATAGCCTGCAGTACTGCGTTCTAGCCACTGTGCCACCACAGCCACCAAATAAACCTGATCTACCGTCAAGGGGATAGTATAAATTATCAAGGGAAATCACTTGAAGAAGAAGATTTTAGCAATTTGTCTTCTATCTAATAGGAGACTGAACTGTGGGCTTCAAGTCAGAAACCACTGAAGATAATCCCAGCAAAAAGAGTGCTTGTAAATTATTCACAAATAATTTCTTACCAAAAAGCTGTTGTCTTTGGGGTTTGTAGTTAAGCTGAGACCCAGACGCATGTTATCTTTTCGTTCCGACACATTGGAAAGAGTTACTCTTCCTTGGGAAAAAAGTGTCATAGTCAAGACATGCTGTGGGAAAATGTCACAGCCCTTGAAGATAGAACCTGGTGTCTCCTCATCATCACTATCAACTCTATAATGACAACATTTTTCCCCATTGACCCATCTGGTTGACTAGGCACCATCTGTTCCACAAACTCTTGGGCCTACAGATCCAGTCTCAGCTAAAATACTGGGAACTATATTTCAGTAATACATGGAGGGTTAATATTAACCTGGATGGATAAATTTCTCCTTCTGGTTTACAAGTTCTGCTCACCTCTTTAAGAAAAAAGTTGATGAGGTAAACATACTTCACTATATTCAGCTCATCAACTTTTAATCATAGATAATAGAGAACATCTGCCTTGAGGTGACTTGAGTTTTGCATGTAAATATAAACCTTCCTTTCAGAGCAATACCCAGAGACCATAAGCTCAGCCTTTCCATTCCATAGCTTTACCTAGATTGAGCTTGGAACATGTGCTGTTGGTCTTGCCGTTCACTGAACACTTGTAGACATCTCCTGTTTTCTGGGGGCCATTGACCTCATATGGAGCTCCTACCACTAGCCTGGAAAAGAAAACAAGGTCTGTAAGTTTCTGGCCTTTGGGGAACATTAATTCAGAATAACAACTGAGAAACTCTGTCTCCACCAAATGCTTAGAAGTGGTTTCTTTGTTCTGTCCATTCAAGGAGGCTGTTCTTTGCTCCAATGTGATGTGTCTTGATCAAATCATTATTTGTCTTCTTAGCCCCCAGCAAAGTAAGCAGTATAGGAGAGTGGTGTGCTATGTCTCACCATTTGGGGATGTGAAACATAAAAAGGGTTGTTTCAGCCCGAATGTAGACTTTACATAGTTTAAAAAGGAAAGGGAAAACATCCCAATTACTTCCCAGAGAACTAGGGAAAGAAAACTCTCAGCTGTACCTACATGAACCTGACTTTTTTCTTCTTCCTTGCACCCTCCCTGAGGCCTGGGCTCCAAAGGAAAGGTTAACCTCTCCATCCAGCTACCAAAAGATTGGCTATTCCTGTGCTAGAACAAAATAGGAAAAGCTGCAACATGAAAAAGGTTACTCCAACTTCCTGTCCCCTTCTTGACCTGGCATCTGGATGCTGATACAGACCCTAATATGCTGGCCAGGATCTTCTGGTCTGATTGAGGCTGCTGGTTGGGAAATAATTGCCAGCAGAGATGCAGAGGAGATGGCTTCTTGGCACTCAAACAGGTTCAATGAATAAGCAGCTCCCCAAAACAGTCGGGAACCAGAAAGAAATCTAAATAAAGTCTCATTCCTTTTGGAGCAAAAATATTTTTCAAATCATCCAAATCAAATACTGGCAGGAATCAGAACTCTGAGTTCATGCTGGCCCTTTTTAACAGAAGAATGGCAGTAGAAAGTAAACGATAGCTATTTTTGAAAGTTTAATTTGTCCTCTGCCTCCCTTCCACATGACCATTAGTTTTGCTCTGTCCCCAAGCAGTAACACCAAGAGCCCAGAATCAGAACCTGAAGTTTTGTGAATGGGGGAAACCACCTAGCCTAATGTACAGAGGACTGCTGCTAATTCCTCTGGAGCAGCAGCTGACCTGATTAACTTCTGAAGTTCATTGGTTGCTTGGCTCCTCAACTAAAGACCATCAGAAGCCCACCATGTTGGAAGAATTGCATGTGGAAGGCCCTGAATTCATATACTGTGTAGCCTTATAGATTAGGTCTCCTTGAGCTTCGACTTTCTCTTTCTAATTCAGAAGGTAGCAGTATCCAGGAAACACGCAGAGTAGGCTGTCTCACTTTGGAAACAGATCTATTTCCCAGTCTGGCAAAGTCACTTTGATTCACAAACAGGGACCTTGGAGGTGGAAATACCGATTTGTCTGGAAGAGCCCCATAAATGCATGCATAAAGATTTCTGACTCAGGATACTATTCTCTGTTTTTAATCAGATAGTATCAGGGCTGTCTCAGCTTGGGCATTTAGGAAAGAAACACCCTCAACTCCATTTGTAGTGAAAGGTATCCTTTTATTAAAGCCAAGTGGTTACAGCGTAAGCAAGCCAGATCTGAATATTCCCCCATAAACCTATTGATTTTTCCCTTCTCCCGTGCCCTCCTCCCTTGGTCATTTGGTTATTGTCTAATGCTATTCAAAGTAGGTGTTTTGGTTACAGTTCTAACATTTGGCACCTCTTTGGTGGGCATTTGCATTCCATTCTCATGCTTGTGCCCTTGGATCGTTCAACCGCTGGTTCTTGCCTCAGGATGGCACCTCTGATTCCTGTCATTCCCTCTTCCTCCATTCCCCTGCTTCCTCCTCCCCGCCTTTTATGGCAGGATGCCATCAAAGCGAAGCCTTATATTTCACCAAACTTACTACCCTATAGGTTTGTTAGTATTTAAAGAAGAAAAGATGTGGAGACTCTAGAAAGAGTGCAGAGAAGAGCAACAAAGATGATTAAGGGACTAGAGATTAAAACATA
>JAPKID020001800.1:0-14225 GCA_026931265.2 Tropidonophis doriae
AATAAGATTTCAGGCAGTGGAAGCACGTGTGGCTTAAGATTTCTACATATCCATTTCAAGAAATAATGGGAGGCTTTTCAACAAAGCGGGAAATTAGGGAGAAAAAGTTGGCTAGTGACCAAGTTCATGAATTTTAAAATGAGCTGGGTAAAATATATTCATTTTGGAATTTGGACAAAGCAGAATAAAAATGGAACTACTGTTTTCCATTATTTGGAAATTATATTTTTGTTGATGCTGCCTAAAATTTTCTACATGAATTATTTAGATATTGAAACTCTGCTATAATGTTACTCCTAGTCTTTCTTTTCATGAAACCATGCCCAATTCTTTCAACTTCATATGTTTTAGCCTCCGGACCCTAGTCATCTTTGTTGCTCTTCTCTGCACACTTTCTAGAGTCTTAACATCTTTTTTTATATCATGGCAACCAAAACTGGATGCAATATTCCAAGTGTGGTCTTACGAAGGCATTATAAAGTGGTACAAACACTTTGTGTGATCTTGATTGTATACTTCTGTTAATGCAGCCTAGGACTGTATTGACAAAACGCTTTCAAAATGTAAATGAAATGATGACATGGATTCCATTTTGGGGTGCTTGGAAGCTGTGAAGGATTGAATGGAGAACAATTCAACCCTGATAAGACAGCCTGGCTGTAGGTGAGAGGTTTCTCTGTAGCCACGGGTTTGCCATCCTTGGTTCCTGATGGGGTTGCATTGCCCCAGATGGACCTTGGGCGTAATCTGGGGGTCCTCTTGGACTCACAACTCCTGCTTGAAGAGCAAGTGACAGCCGTGACTAGGAGGAATTGTGCTCAACATCTTGAACACCAGTTATGCCATTTCAGAATAACAGAAAAAATAGAGTTGGAAGGGACCTTGAAAGTCTTCTAGCCCAACCCCCTGGTTACCCTATAGCATTTCAGATAAATGGTTGTCCAAACTCTTCTTTAAAACCTCCAGGGTTGGAGCACCTACAATTTCTAAAGGCAAGTCGTTCCACTGATTAATTGTTCTGACAGTAGGGAAATTCCTTCTCCGTTCTAGGTTGGTTCTCTCCTTTATTAGCTTCCATCCATTGGTTCTTGTCCTGCCCTCAGGTGCTTTGGAGGATAGATTAATCCCCCCACCACTTCTTCATTGTGGCAGCCCCTTAGATATTGAAACACTGCTATCATATCATCCCCAGTCTTTCTTTCCCATTAAATTAGATATACT
Source organism: Tropidonophis doriae (assembly GCA_026931265.2). Classification (NCBI taxonomy): domain Eukaryota; kingdom Metazoa; phylum Chordata; class Lepidosauria; order Squamata; family Natricidae; genus Tropidonophis; species Tropidonophis doriae. The sequence continues at coordinate 1,222 of JAPKID020001800.1, forward strand.
CAATTCCTACAGCTGCTTCCATATGGACTATTGCAATGCATTCTACATAGGGCTGTCTTGAGAAGTATCTGGACAATGCAGTGAGAGTAGTGCTAGGTTCTCCTAGGGCTGGAACACCTCTGCTACATGAGCTGCATTGGGTCCAATTCAAGGTGTTGGCTATCAGCTTTAAAACCCTTCATGGCATGGGACCAGGTCTCTAGAAGAGCCATCTCATCCCAAGGGAAGGAGGGAGGTAAGTTGATTAGTTAGTTGGTTCCCATCTGGCCATGCCATGTATGAGAAGATACTGCTAAGTTTAAATCAAACAGCCATGAGCCACAGCTTGATTAAATGACTTAAATATTTTCAATTATTAGAGTATATCGATATAAGGAGATCTGTCTTTAGCTGAAGGAGCTAAGCTTAATTCTTAGAAAGTATGAACAAACCTGGATTCAAACATCACAAAGCCACTTGGAAATTAAAGAAAGAACAGATTGTTATGTTAATAAAATTGGCAGCGATTTCAGGAGTTTTATAAGATCAAAAAAATCCCCCTTAATACCAGAAATCTCCACCAACAAAACAGCATAACAGTTGCAGAATTTAGACAGGTTTTATTAACACTGAATGGGCGTTTCTCCAGCTCTGGTGAATTATTTCTGAAATACAATGGAAGGACAATACTCTTTATTTTGTAGCTAGAACACTTTTACAGGTAGCTACAGGCAAAGAGAAACCAGAGAATTGCCTTAATCTTTAGATGTGACCTAAATTATACCTGCAAACATCCTTCCTATTCACAGTCACAAAAAAATCTGGCCAGTTCAAAATGAAAGAGACCAAAGTCTCATACCGCAGCAGCGGCACATAAAACTCCATCATAAAACAAAACTCAATTCTAATGCTCACAAGCATTTACCTTTTATTGAACTGTTCATTATCAAAAGCCAACTCAGCACTGTAGATAAAAACAAGATCATTGTTTCTTATGAGCCTCACTTCCTTGTGAGAACATAAACATAGTGCTCTAGATAAGACTGAAGACCATTTTTAGCTAGTGGCCAACCAAGTGGTCTCAAGCAGAAAATGGAGACGCGGCCCTCACCTACTATTACTGTCCTCTGCTACTAATCATTAGAAGCTGCACCCAAATTGGAAGTATCACTGAATCACAAGCTCCTCTATAAATGTATCTTTGAAAGCCTCCCAAGTGAGTGGACATCAATTAATTTTGTGGTCTTAAACTCCACAGATTAATGATGTGAGGAAAGAGACAGGAACTTTCCAGTTGCTTCACACTGTTCTCTAAATTAAAACGATGTTTGTTACAGAATTCATTTCCAATATATACAGTGGTTTTGCTAACGATTTACAGGTAGCCCACGTTTAGTGACCACAATTGGAACTGGCCACTTGGTTGTTAAGTCAAGCAGTCACTAAATGAAACCATGACTATTTACAATGTTTATTTTTCTTTTGTAGAGCTGCAAAGGTCATAAAAGTGGGCACTGGTTGCAAAATAATGTTTTCATCACTGTTTCAACTACAGATGGTTGCCTACCTGTTATGGCCCAGCCGGCTCAGGATGAGCTGCTGATGGATTCCTCTAATGAGGAGTCCTATGAGTCTGCTCTAGAGGAGGAGGCTGAGAGTGAGAGAGCAGAGAGCCCGGCTAGGCATCAGGAGGCACCTGAGGCTTGGTGTAGTAGGGAGGAGGAAGCCCAGTTTGTCCCTGATGTCAGGTTAAGAAGGATTGAGAGGAGGCAACGGCAATTAGCAGAACCACGCAGTCAGAGATATCAGTAGCAGTTTCCTAATTGACTGGCCCCTCCCAAGAGGCTTTAAAAGAAATCCTTGGTACATTGAAAGGTTTGCAGGAAACAATGTAGAGAGGTTATTTCGAAGTCAGATTTTTTTTCAGAGTTGGAGAGTTTGGATCGTGTTATCTTCTAGTCAAGGTTAGTTCAGGCAAGCTGTCAAATAGCAGTCAGTTTTGTCATTTGTCTTGTGTTGGGAAGGAGTCAGAACACCTACCTATAGATGCTTCTATGTGCAACTTTTTTACAATTCCTTAAAGGTAAACATAAAGGTTTTCCTTGCACATATGTGCTAGTCATTCCCGACTCTAGGGGGCGGTGCTCATCTCCATTTCAAAGCCAAAGAGCCAGCACTATCCAAAGACATCTCTGTGGTCATGTAGCTGGCATGACTAAATGCTGAAGGCATATGGAACGCTGTTACCTTCCCACCAAAGGTGGTTCATATTTTTTCTACTTGCATTTTTACTTGCTTTCGAACTGCTAGGTTGGCAGAAGCTGGGACAAGTAATGGGAGCTCACTCTATTCCGCAGCACAAGGGATTCAAACCACTAAATTGCCAATCTTTCTGATCGACAAGCTCAGCGTCTTAGCCACTGAGCCACTGCATCCCTCTTTACAATTCCTTACATGTCTCTTTCTCCCTCCCTCCCAGAGTTACATATTAAAATTCTGATAAGTTCATTTCACTTGGTAAGATGGCTAGCAATACAAACTGAATGAACGAACGAATGAATGAATGAATGAATGAATGAATGAATGAATGAATGAATGAATGAATTGCTGCAGTCTTTTCCATCAGTCAGTTTGCTCTGCAGAACTCGGATTCTGCTTGCTTTTGCAGAATCTTCAGCTGCAAATTCCAGCTGTGGTGAATTCATACAGCATATTCAGTCAACACAAAAAGCATCCAATACCTGTAATATGCAATAGCTATCAACAACGCCCTCCATTGCTATCAATTATGTCTTTTTACCCTCATTTACCAACCACAACTGGGATCGTCAACATTGTTGCTAAGCAATGCGATCATAAACTGAAATGTTATCTGACACCATCAACTTTACAACACCAGTTCCAACTGCAATCATAATCACTTGCAACTGTTAAGCACAATGTCATGAGACTACAACTTCTGACTTCTAGTTGGCTTTTCCATGGACTCTGCTTGTGGGAATCCAACTGTGAAAGTGAAAGTCACCAATAGCAAAATTTGTAATTGCAAGGATATTGCAATGGCTACAACTTGAGGACCAGTCATACATTTCCTGTTTCGTTGTATCATAGCTTTGAATAGTCAGTCAGCAAGTATAGTCAGTAGGCAAGGAATGTCTGCATTTTCATCAAATGATAGACATGCCTACTCTCAAAGGAAATGTCCCCTGAGTTTGAGGGAAATGATGCAATATTCTAAAATGTAGAAAAAGAGAAAAGAAATTTAGCTGGTAATATGATGGATGGATGGGAAGAAGATGAGCACAGAAAAGGGGGGCATTTGGAGACTCAAGTATGAATGAGGATAAAGACAGAATATTTGCTTACCCGAGTCTATTTCAATATGCAGTTTAAACCTACACAGAGGCAGTTGCAAAATCCAAGACTTTTGTCAAAATGATAATCCCACATGACAATGCTTGTGCAACAGAAGTAGAGTTTACACTTAACAAAGGGATTTGAAGATTAGTTTTACTTTTGGGTTTTACCTGTTGGCTGTTTTACTGTTGAACAGAGGTTGGGTCGATTCAATTACTAGACAAATAGATTTCTGCAACAGGGACATCTTTTTAGGTAATATACTAATATTTTGTCAGAAGGGAAAGTTTACAACAGGTTTAAGTTTATAACAGGTTTACAACTTAAATCTGTTATGTAAGGGGAGGAGAATATATTAGATCTTTGACATATCTATCAGCATTCAGCCAGGGTGGACTTTTTATGTTTAATGTTTATGAGGTATTCAATATTGGTCTGTGTGTGTGTCTTTTTTGATCATATATATATATATATTGTTGGTGTCAGTATGTTTTCTCTCCACCCGCCCTTTATTTTGTATTTTATCTTTGGAGATTAAGAATAATAATAAAAAAGAAGAAAAACGTACATTGGAATGGCACTCATCTATTCATATGTATACATGGCAAAGGGATAAATGTAAATCTAAAGACAGAAGTGATTTTATTCTTGATGATAAAAGATTGAAAATAAACAATTTAAAAAATGCAAGAATCATGAGTTAACCTAAAGAGTAACCTTGAAAAGGAATGGGGAAAAAAGATCTTTTTGAAGAAGTATAAATAGACTGACTACATAAATAGCACGAAAAAGGATCAGAAGATGGATCTCAATTGTCTGAATGAACATGGGTGATAAATATACACAGAATTATGCTAGCAGGAGATAAGGAAAAGAATGCTTGATGGTTAACAAAAGTGCACGAAGCTATGGATCAGGGGAAAAAAAGAATATAAGAGAAAAATTGCTGCAAAAATGAAAATGAAAGATTTGTATAATGGCTATCAAAAAAAAATCAATTGAAAAAAATATAGTCAAATACAAAAACACATGGTTAAAATTAAGACACAAAAAATGAACAATGCTGAAAGATAATTTTTAAGTGGATGAAGATGGTTAAATAATTTAGCATACATTTGTGGTGTATAATTCCATATAGACAATATATAATCAAATTTAAATATGTGTGAGAATAAATCGAACGTTCAGTGAATGGTTCAACAGTGAACACAAGGAAATGTGATGTCCTCTTGGTTTTTACCTTATTTATGAATAAATATATAAGAGATGGTTGAGATAAAGCATATAGATGATACCACATTGCCTGGTGCTGGTGATTGCACTGGATAATTTATAATTTTGCTTCCTAAAAAACTTTTGGTAATTATGATAGAACCTTTCAAACGGAACACAATATAATTTCAGAATGATTGCATCATGTAGGAATCTTGAGAAATATGAAATTAACTTTCAATGGCTATAATGCATTTAATCACATAATGTTTCTGACACGCTGCTTGAGTTCAACAGGGCTAAAGTATTTTGCTGATTATTTTCATTTATATTCAATGTCTCATGCATCTCGCTGGAGTGTCTAACAATAATCAGCCGGTATTGATGGATTCCAGTTGTCCTGATACCATTTTTCCATCGTGGCAAAGTCCTGATGAAAACTTTCTCCGTACAGTATTTGTCACTGACCTGCACTTGGATTATCGTGAAAAAAACCTCCAAGTGTTCATGCAGAAAATAAATGCTCAGTGGTGTGTTGCACTTCATGATCTTGTATTTTGTAAGAAGTTTTCAACCGGATGAATGTAGTTCGGTGCTCTGTAGTTGCCAAAAAAATTCTCAACAACATCCTTGAATGCTTTCCAGGTAATTTCCTCTCGCCCCACTGACAGATCTTCAAGCCAGTTGCCACTGGTGATATATCTGCTCTATACAGACGAATAAAAATGCCTTCCTTAATAGTGGCATCAGTTATTCTTGGAAACCTCTGTCTCACATAATGAAATTTTTTACCTTGCTTGTTCATCTCTTTCACAAAAATTATCACCAGTCCAAGTTTCATGTGAAGTGGAGACAAAAATATTTTGGTTTCACGTGGCACTTTTTCTGTCGTGGAACCAAATTCTTTTGGACTAGCCATTTCTTTTTAATATAATGCGAATCTCTTGCATGGCTGTCCTAATCGCATAAATAACAACAGTACTTGATCCATCCAAGCTTGCTATATATGAGCTGCATTCCAACCAGTAGAACCACTACTTTTTGATCTCCATAGATATTCCATCAAATACTTTGGCCACCTAATGAGAAGGAAGGACTCCCTGGAGAAAAGCCTAATGCTGGGAAAGATTGAGGGCAAAAGAAGAACAGGACGACAGAGAATGAGGTGGCTGGATGGAATGACCAAAGCAGTCAGCATGAGATTAAGTGGACTTCAGAGGATGGTAGAGGGCAGGAAGGCCTGGAGGAACATTGTCCATGGGGTGGCAATGGGTCAAACACAACTTTGCAACTAACAACAATAAGGTATTTCAGTTGTATTTGGTGTACTGGACGTGCGTCAACAACACTTCCATGTTTTCCTATGTTTCTTTTATGTGTGCCATATAGCCAACAGATACTGAGGATAGAATAATTGCCATTGTGTAAAAAAACCAAGATTTTTATAAAACTGTAGGTGATGGGTTAAATCACATGTTATTTTTTATGATTAGCAGCCAAAATCGGTAGAATATACCCAAAAGTGTCCAGGAAGCAAAATCTTTGTTGTCTAGTGTTTCCTTTGAATGTAAAACTGATTATTCAGTGCAGCAAGGAATACAGTTTCAGAAATTAACGTCTCAAAGTCCAAGACAGTAGATTTTGACAGGATAAATGGAGTGAATGAAAATAAGTCATATCTGCATTAGAGCAGATATTCTATCTTCTTTGTATAACTTGATAAAATGTTTACTAAAGGGGAAGGGGGAGATGAATGAAGAATTCTTAAGACAGCCAAATGACAGTACAGAAGAAGTAGGAGATTGTAAGTAAGCAGATCTCTTGTAAGAAGTGAGCATTTGACAAAAGAAGCAAAATGTGCATAAAGATAGGCTTTTCCCCATCTTGTTGTGTGGAAGTAGGTGCTGAATAAGCTAAGGGAAACATGAAAGCACTGGAAATTGGCTGTGATGAGGAGTGTATGGTACAACAAGAAAAGAAAATGGGCAAAATAAATCAGTGCCGAAGAGCTGTGTGTAGATGAAATACATGAAATCGGACAATGACCATTAGGAAAGAAATAAGCTGAGGTGGTATGATCATAGAGAGAGAAGGAAGGAGGATCACACTGCAAAACAAAGGTAATGCATGAAGGAGTGTATCACTGGTGGGATTCAAAAAGATTTATTACTGGTTCTGTGGACATGGCTTGGTGGGCATGGTGTGGCTTGGTGGGCATAGCAGTGGAAGAAACTGTAAAATCTCCATTCCCTCCCCACTACAGGGGAAGGATACTTCAAAATCTCCATTCCCTCCCGATCAGCTGGGACTAGGGAGGTAAAGAATACATGGGGGCAGGGCCAGCCAGACGTGGTATTTTACTGGTTCTCCAAACTACTCAAAATTTCCACTACCGGTTCTTCAGACCTGGTCAGAACCTGCTGAATACCAGCTCTGGAATGTATAGATCAAGAAGGTGAAGACTGGGGATGCTGGACAGTAGTGGGTTTCACTTTTTGTTACCACCGGTTCACCACCAGGCGCATATGGCCCTTACACACATGCACCCAGCCTCAAAACATGCCTAAATAGGACAGCATAGAGCTGGGGTGTGTGAGCGGGCTCACCTGTGATTTCTGCTACCTGTTCGGTTGAATACCACCTCTGATGCTGGTATTGGGATAAAATTACGGAGAAAACAAATTAGTTTACAGAGCTAAAAACAGTCAATGAAATAATGAACGGAAGTGATGGTTGATTTGGAAGGACAGAAAGGCAGAGAGAATGGTTGATATTAAACTAGATTTAATAGTGATTTACATTTGTTTTATTACTTTAAGACTTTTTACTTCCCTGACTTACTATTTCTCGCTCCTTTTCAATACTCTGCACAACTGATTTCCTCCAAAAGAAAGTATTGCGATAGATACACGCCTACCTAAGCGTGAAAGAAAACCTCTTTTGTGCTTATGCAGGAATGAAATTCCAATCCTCCTTATAGGTAGGTGTGTACAGGAGGGCATCTTTAACTCTTGTTAGTAAGGTAGCTTGAAGTAGTAGAACATGCCTTTTATTCTTCTGCATGTTTTTATTTGGGCCTGACGGGATTAAATCTGCACAGTTCACACCTCTGCAGGTACACACGTTCATACGTTAGCACACATACCCCGTCTCCCAATGCTGGTGCGTCATCGGAGTGGTGTTTACTTTGCCAATGTAATACTGTCAAAGCTTTGTTGAATGAGCCAATTTCAAGCTGTTGATATAGTTCAGACCTTAACAGCTCTCTAATCTCCTTGAAGCTTTACCATTTGATTGCATTTGTTTGCCCTGCAAATGGTCAACTGCTCCGGTTATCTCAAAGTGCGAATATATCTAAAAGGCAGCATTTATAATAGATGAGTTTCAGAGCTTAGCAGAGACCTGTAAAATGCAGACAAGGGATTCTATTTTGCTCCCCATGAAATGTATATTAAAAGTCTAAAGCTTCTCCATTTAAGCCCTCAGCTCTGAAAAGTTTTTAAAGAAATCACTGCACAGTAAAAACCAAATTACTGCTCTTCTATACCCTTACATAATCTTGGTCAGTTCTTCTGACCTCCAAATTAAAGATGCCAGCTATGTTATCTTCAACGCCATTAGAAGCTATTAGGCAAAAGAGAAGATAGAAAGGCAGAGTAATTTCCATACTGTTTAAGAATCTATGCAAGATTTTTAAAAAATCATATTACATTGCTGCATATATTCAGGGAAGTGGTGGCTCAGTGGCTAAGATGCTGAGCTTGTCAATCAGATAGGTCAGCAGTTCAGCAGTTCTAATCTCAGCGCTCTACAGTGAAGTCCCGTTACTCATCCCAGCTTCTGCCAACCTAGCAGTTCGAAAGCACATAAAAAATGCAAGTAGAAAAATAGGAATCACCTTTGGTGGGAAGGTAACAGCGTTCCGTGTGCCTTCGGCATTTAGTCATGCGGGTTACATGACCACGGAGACATGTTCGGACAGTGCTGGCTCTGAGCACCACCCCTTAGAGTTGGGAATAACTAACACATATGTGCAAGGGGAACCTTTACCTATATATATATATTTATATTCAAAAAGTTTTATTGGGTTTTACAATTTTATATCAGGGAAAGGGTATATAAGGAATACAAAAAGATATTCTGGAGGCATCCATATCGGAGGTGCAGGCCGCTACCAAGGCATCATACAAAAATTAATTATTTTCCCATTTAAGGCGGCAGGAGTTACATATGTGTCATTTCATAAAATTCATGCATTCAATACATTATTTCTACAAGGCATCCGAACAAAGAAGAAAAAATTACAGTATTTTAAAAGAGATTGTTCTTGTAGTCTGAGCCTTTTAAATATTATATTCTCATCCTCCCTCCCACCAGTAGGCGGTACCATGGCCCCTCCCGTTCCCCCTTTTACTTCCTCCAGGATTAAGGCATATTATTTTTTCCAGAAAAGAGGCTAACGCCTCTTTAGTTGTTTTAATTTTAACTCTCCGCCCCTCCCAGAGCACCAACATTCCTTCAAACTTCAGCCATCTGGAGCAGATCCCATTTTTATATAATAATTTTTTTCTAAGTAAGAAGGAACAATTCCTTCTTACGTCTGGTATATTTCCCGGGACCTGCTTCAGAATGGCAATTTCATTTAACGCATAAAACAATGAACCATTATGCTGTGCTCTCGGGATCTCATCCCTTGCCCGCCCTCTTACAGGTTTGGTATATATCTCTCTGGATAAAACATTTAATCTGACATTGTAAGGCATTCTATCAAAAAAAATTTGTGACTCCTTTATCTTTTCACCCATCCCTGCTACCCCCCCTCCACTTCTGCAATTTTTTGTTCATCTCCCATTAGTGTCTTTTGTATCTCCAAAAGTTCCGATTTTGATCTTGACTTGTCCTTCCGGATCTCTGTTAATTCTTCCCTTATACTTTGGAGAGTTTCCATTATTGATTGTAACATTTCCGTAGTTTTCCCCCCCATGTTGTGGAGGCTTTTCTTTTTTAAAGCAATAATGAGAGTCTTAAATTCTTGACACTAATATGGCGTCCAAAGGACGAGGAGCTGGTGAGTTCAAAGAAGAGGAAAATTCAATATCAAAAGTTAAACATAATCCGCTTAGTTTCCAAAGAGAAAAGGTTCTTATGATCAATCTTGTATAAAAGAGGGCACACGTTCGGAGAAGCCCCAAAAGTCATTGCATGAGTTTTTCAATAAATTTTCCAAGCTTGTAACAATGAAGGAACGTCTACAACGAAAAGGGAAAGTTCTCACCGGGAACTAGGAAGCGCCATTTTCCCCACCGTTGGGTGATCAGGCAGGACTAGTGAAAGTGATTTCCGTTGCAGCAAAAACTCAGATACAAAATAGCAGCAACTAATCCATAATAACCTTCCAGTTTGAGTTGTTCGGTCAGATACTTTCTTTCTTTCCCTGAGCCCGGGGAACTTTTTTAAACCGCATAATCTCCGAGGGGGTGTTTTCAAACTCCCCCCTCCTGATCTTCTTTCTATACCAGCATTGAAGGCAACAATTTTTTTTAAACAATTCACAAACGCTGCACAGCAAACCTCGAAGCCTCAGTGCTTCCCGCAGCTCCGAGTTTTCAGCTGCTTCTGCATTTTAAATTGTTCTGACGCTCCTTAGGCGAAAGGGACTCTTCCCCCCGCATTCTGCTCCCTGGCGCCTCAGGCGAAGCGGGAACGACTCCCCTCCAATCCCCATATGACACAATGCCTGGGTGAGGGTCCCCGCAAGCCGCCCATGTGGTAGGGGGCCCTTTTGCAGAGCCCCCCCAGCCCCTGAAGGGGCCACCAGGAAAGCAAGCGGCGGACGAGTCAGAGACTCATCCGTCGCCTCCGGTGGCCGGAAACAATCTCCGGAAGTGACGAATCTTTATTTTCAATGGGGCATATCTGTGAGTGAAGCATAGGGAAGCCCCTCCCCCAGCGGTGGGATTCAGCCAGTTCACACCACTTCGGGAGAACCAGTTGTTAACTTTCTGAGCAGTTTGGTGAACTGGTTGTTGGAAGAAACCATCAGGGCAGAGAACCGGTTGTTTAATTATTTGAATCCCACCATTGCCCTATCTCCAAACACTACAGTCTCTACTAGAGAGTAGCTATTGGTTTTTCAAAAACACAACTACATTCACTTATGATTCAATGAATGGTATGGCCCTAAGGAAGATGAAGCACACCTAACCATACATTGGAATACATACCCAATTAATAGATTTAAAATTCATACTTTAAAAACAAATAAAGAAAGCACATGAAAAATAAGGGCTGAGGAGTAAATTCCTGGGGTCTGCAGTGCCATCTATCAACACTTATCCTGTTGACACTGTTGTCTTCAATATGTATGAAAGCTCCCAAGAGTTTGCTCATTGTCACAAATTATTGATTATTATTTCATACATTCTTGGATTGGCAGAACCCATGACTATTTCAGGAGATGCTGATCCAGAGAGCAGCTGCTGCAGCAGAAAAGACTTGCCTCCTAGAGCCTATTGGTGACATTTTTTAATTCAAAGAATCCTGAATAAACACACTCCACCTAATTGTAAAGGAGTCCCTGCGGATTTTCCTCCACTAGTCGTTGCGGCCTGTGTGTGTGTGTGTGTGTGTGTGTGTGTGTGTGTGTTGTTATCATCCCTGTTTCAAGACCATTGAGCCAGCACTGTCCGAAGACATTTCTGTGATCATCTGGCAGCATGACATCACAGAGCACTGTTACCTTCCCACTGAAGTGGTACCTATCTACCTATTTGCATGTGCATGCTTTTGAACTGCTAGGTTGGCAGGAGCTGGGGTGAGGACGGGAATTCAGTCCATCGCGTGGCACGCTGGTCTCAAACCTGGGCTGCTGGCTTTCCAACCAACAGCTTTCCTGTCTGATTGTACAGTACAAAAATTATCAGAAAAAGGCAGTTTGAAATGTGTCCCTCAAACAGTGGTTAGGATATTGGACTGAAACCAAGATTCCTATTGGTTCATGAATTCACTGGGTGACCTTACACCAATCGCTAGCTTTCAGCCCAAGCTTCATAAGAAGGTTTTTGTTGTTGTTGTTGTTGTTGTTGTTGTGAAGATAACATGAGTGGAACTTCTTTCCCATATAAACTGTCTTAAGATACGGTATATGTGGTACCTTGCTCAAAAGTAGTAACTGTGAGAGGGATCTTGGAGACCTAATGAACAACCATTTAAATAGGAACCAGCAGTGTGCACAGCTGCCAAAAAAGTCAACACAGCTGTAGGCTGCATAAACAGAGGGATAGACTCAAGATCACATGAAGTGTTAATACCACTTAATAATGCCTTGGTATATTGGAATATTGCATCTAGTTTTGGTTGCCACGATGTAAAAAAGATGTTGAGACTCTAGAAAGAGTGCAGAGAAGAGCAACAAAAATGATTAGGGGACCAGAGGCTAAAACATATGAAGAACGGTTGCAGGAACTGAGTATGTCTAGTTTAATGAAAAGAAGAACTAGGGAAGACATGAGAACAGTATCTCAAGGGTTGCCACAAAGAAGAGGGGGTCAAACTATTCTCCAAAGTGTCTGAGGGTAGAACAAGAAGCAATGGATGGAAACTAATCAAGGAGAGAAGCAACTTAGAACTAAGGAGTGGAACAACTTGCAATTAAGCAGTGGAACAACTTGCCTCAAGAAGATATGAATGCTCCAACACTGGAAGTTTTTAAGAAGATGTTGGATATCCATTTATCTGAAGTTGTGTAGACTTTCCTGGCTAAGTAAGGGGTTGGACTAGAAGATCTCCAAGGTCCCTCCCAACTCTGTTATTCTAAATGTGGCAAAATCTCAGAGGGAATGAAAGATGATATGTCAATTTAAAGACACTTGGATGTCTTCCAGGCTGGCAGGAGAACTCTGAGAGTTGAAGAGAGTTAAAGTTGCTGAGGTTGTGCAACACTTTGTTACAGAATCTTTATTTCCAGAAAGTGTTCCTTATTTATTGGTCATAAGTTTTAATGCTGACTAAGATTCCCTGAAACAAGGAACAGGTGGCTGGCTTCTCCTTTGAAACCTTCAGAATTATCCCTTGCTCATTTTTATGGACAGTTACAGGAACTAAGCTGTAATCAGTTCCTGCGGTCCTGCAGATCTTCAATTAAGCCTTACTGGATTCAATGGGATTGGCTTCTCTGTAAAAAACATTTAGAGCATTACAGATCTCTTTATCCTGTGCAAGGCATAATAAAAAGGAACAGCCAAGCAACAACTATCAAGCTTGTAATCTGTAAAAGAGCATTATACTAAGCAACTCAAATTTACCATGTTCATTGGAACTGACTGTCCAAGGTGCAGAATGCCTGCGAAGGCATCTTCTGCATATCAGTATGCTGAACAATGAAGAAAATAAATAAATAAATAAATAAATAAATAAATAAATAAATAAATAAATAAATAAATAAATAACAATTATTA
>JAPKID020001801.1:0-14224 GCA_026931265.2 Tropidonophis doriae
CTCTCTCTCTCTCTCTCTCTCTCTCTCTCTCTCTCTCTCTCTCTCTCTCTCTCTCTCTCTCTCTCTCCCTACCTACCGTATTTCTCCCTCTCTCTCTATCCCTCTACCTATCTACCTACTACCTACCTACTTACCTACCTACCTACCTACCGTATATCTCCCTCTCTCTCTCCCTCTACCTACCTACCTACTGTATTTCTCTTGGGGGGGGGCGGTGGAGGCAACAGGAGCGGTGGGCATGGCGACAGCATCAGCGAGGAGGCATGGAGGCATAGGCTTCCTGCCCCGCCCCCAGGAGGCACTGGGTGTGGCGTCCCACAAGGCTACCAGGTGGCTGCTGCTGTTGGCCTGGCCCAGGGAGGCATATGCGCAGATTCCCGTGTTGCCCTTGGCAATGCACTCAAGGCCATTCACTGATGCAGCAGCCGGGTGAGAGGAGTTACAGGGAGATGAAAACCTTACAGGTGTGTACATTTTACGTTTGTGTACCGTGCACATGACATAAGTGTGCCAGGCATACAAAAGGTATGTACGATTGATTTGGAAGTCCTTGGGAACATTGCGTGAAAATTTGGTGTCAATCGATCCAGTAGTTTCTGAGATTAGCTTTGCACACTCTTTTACATTTTTATTTATATAGATAAAAGAATCAGTTTTCAGATCTGCATCAAGCAAGCATATTACAAGCCCATTCTATCCCCTACTACAGGAGATTGATTTTTATGTTCATTTTTTTTCTGTCTTATAAATTCAATGTTAATGTAACACAAAATAACGTAACTGAGCAATCTGTGTCATTCTCTATAATAGTACCTTCTTTTAAAGTGCACAATGTGAGATATCAGGATTTAAGGCAAGTATTCTATGGTCTAGTTTTGTTCAATGAAGCCGATGTATTGGTGGTCAGAAGATGCACTCGCTGCCTAGATATATTAAGCTCAATATAATCTTCAGTGGCTCAGAAAGACTTCTGATGGGAATCTATCTCTGGCTAGTTTAAAATGCTAGAGACTGAATCTTCAGCATAAAATCTTCCCACTATTCATTAGGAAGATTATTCCTTGTTGGAGTGCAGAAAGCATATAGGAGAGGCTCAATCATCCTATCCTGGATTCTCTCAACTCCTCCCCCATAATAAGTAAATAAATAAATAAACAAACAAACAAATAAATAAATAGTGTTCTATTGCTGAACTGCAGCCTTTCCTTTCAAAGCAGAGAGCAGATGTTGGCATTTCCCCATAGTAGTTCTGCAAGGAAAAAGCCAGCAGCAACTTCTAGTGCTTACCAGCTTGCGTAAGGTCTTCATCCTTCCACTGGCATCTTCAATCCGGTTGGCTTCAATAAAGTCATTGTATTTATCTTGAAAAGAAAAACATTTCTGATTTGTGGTATCAAAAACGCCCCGGAGTATAAGATGCACCAGAGAATAAAGACACATCATGATTTTGAAGAGGTAATTTTTAAAAAAAAAGTTTTTGCACTCTGCAGGTCTCCCAAACCCTCTACACGCCTCGTTTTTTGAAAGGAAAAAAAAAAGGGACGGGGGCATGCAGAGCTTTGGGAGGCTTGTAGAGTGCTCCTGGGGGCTGCCCTCAGGAGCACTTTGCAAGCCTCCCAAGCCCTCTGCACGTTCATTTTTGCAAAGGGTGTAGGGTTTCAGTAGGCCAAAAATTGCTATATTCAGTGTATAAGATGCACCCAGATTTATACCTTCTTTTTTGAAGGAAAAAGGTGTGTTTTATACTCCAAAAAATACAATATATAATCTGGTAAAGGAAAAGCTTTCTTAAGGTAACTGCTTTTTAGCTATTTAGAAATTTAAAACATGAGATACGCCGTGACCTTCTCAAAGTTTGGTTGTTTGTGAAAAATATGTATTAATTAATGAATTTCTTTAATTTATAAATATTTTTCTTGTCATATCCTATTCTCTTCCATGACTGCATCCAATAATGGACTAGATTGCTCCAGCACAATCTCACACCACAAACTCAGCCTGTAAAAAATTGTGTTCCTGCAATCAACTATTTGAATTCATTCCTGACCTGGCGCAAATAGAGAGCTAGTGAAATAAACATGTATTGCCATGTGAGTCTAACCCATTTTTACCTAACTATGCAGTGTTTAGTTGAACATAAGGAACATGCAGCTCCTTTTCATATCAAAACCTCATTTATAGATTATAGTGAATAGACCTGAAAAGGTCAAAGAGTGCCAAAGTTTTTTTCAAGCCCTGGAAATAAGAGGCAAATTGGGAACATTTCAGCCTTACTGGTTTGGGAAAATATAATTCTAACAGGCTTCTTGAGAACTTACTTGAGAATTTACTGAACTTGCCTGGCTAAAACATTTGATTTCTTCCCTCCTGAAATTAAACTATGCTTTCTCTCTCTCTGCTAAACCCAGGGCAGCTTGAGAATCTGCTTTTCGAAATTATTTATTTCCTGTGAAAGAAAATAGATTTTTTGCAGGCAGCAAAAGCATTACATAAAGAATTTCAGGCATTGGGGAAAGAAATCACCTTCCCTTCTTGGTGTCTTGCCACTGCCTATGGGTTTAATCAACCCTCCACTGTGCCATAACTACCAGGGCATTCTTTTCTCCATCTTCTAAAATAATTAGATGACGTAGTCCTTTCCTCAGCACACAACACATACTACCAGGCAGTAATACACATTGTGGTATTATTACCACAGTTTATTTTATTTATTTATTCGGACTTATAGACCGTGGCCTATCTCCCCGAGGGGACTCAGGGCAGTGAACAATTAATCATTGATATAAAATACTAACATATATAAATATATTAGAATAAAACTGATTAAATTTGCTAAGTTGAAGCTGAACCCTGAGAGATTTTGGAATACCAATTTCTACACTTCTTAGACAAATGTGATTTACCAGCTATGGCTTGGGCGAGAGAGAAACTATGCTCTGAATCACCCAAGAAAAGATCATACAAAGTCCCTTAGAAATCAAAGGTTAAATATTTCCTGAATTTCTGGGGAAAATCATGACTACTAAAGCAGCGAAGGGATAGTATATCACCATCACTCACCGTCGGTAAACAGAGGCTCTGGGAGCTTCCGAAAGAAAGACTTCAAGAGGCTGCAAATAACATTCAAGTCTTGCCATCTCTGGGGTTGGAAAATGAAAACAGTTCCTTGATACTTATTTCAATGTTCATTTATGGTTACATAAAACATTTTACATTTCCCAAACACCATAAAGCATGTTGAGATCAAACATTTATTTTTTATTTTTAAAAAACCTGCACTATTGATTTTTCCAAGATTTTTAAAGAAGGCAGATAGCCTTTGCCAGGGCAACTGACATTCTTCACTGGCTTCATCTACTTTTTCTAATTAGATTGGCAATTAGATTATAATACACTGTGCGCACAATTATCAGGCAAGTATTTTGACAATATCATCATTTATGTATGCATATTTTCCACCTTCAAACTGTATAAACTTGAATGCTTAGTGGATATAAGCATATCAGGTGGTGTGTATTTGTGTAATGAAGGAGGATGTGACCTAAGGGGATCAACACCCTATATCAAGGTGCGCATAATTATTTGGAAGCTTCTTTTTCTTAGGCAAAATGGGCCAAAAAAAAAGAGATTTAAGTGACTCTGAAAAGTCAAAAGTCTTTCAGAGGGATGGAGCACTCTTGAAATTTCTAAGATATTGGGGGATAATCACAGAACCATCAAACTTTTGTTGCAAATAATCAACAGGGTCACAAGAAAAATGTTGAGGAAAAAAAAGATGCAAATTAACTGCCAAAGATTTGAGAAGAATCAAATATGAAGCTACCAGGAACCTATTTTATTCCAGTGCTGTCATATTCTAGAATTGCAACCCATCTGGAGTGCCCAGAAGTACAAGATGTTTAGTGCTCAGAGACATGGCCAAGGTAAGGAGGGCTGAAACCCAACCACCACTGAACAAGACACATAAGTTGAAACAGCAAGACTGGGCCAAGAAATATCTGAAGATAGATTTTTCAAAAGTTTTATGGACTGATGAGATGAGAGTGACTCTTGACAGACCAAATAGATGGACCCATGGTTGGATCAGTAATGGGGACAGAGCTCCACTTCTACTCAGATGACAGTAAGATGGAGGTGGAGGTGAGGTAGTGGTATGGGCTAGTATTATTAAAGATGAACTAGTTGGAATTTTTTGGGTTGAAACTTAACTCCCAAACCTACTGCCATTTTTTAGAAGACACTTTATCAAAGTAGTAGTATTGTCTTTCAAGAAGACCATGACTTTTATGCAGGACAATACTTCAGAGCGTGGCTAGCCAGGAAAGGCCTTAAAGATGACAGAATAATGGCATGCCCCCCTTCCTCATCTGTTCTAAACCCTACTGAGACCTTAAGGGGCCCTTCTTAAATGGGAGATTAATGGTAAAGGAAAATAGTACACCACTCTAGACAGTGGTGGTTTCTGTTCCCCAAAAGGTGAGCATCAATAGACTAAGAAAATGACAAACTTCGTGAATGGAAGGCTTATGACTGTTATTTGAAAAGAAGGGTGGCTATATTGGTCACTGATTTTTATGAAATGTCAGAAATGTTCATTTATATATTTTGAGTTGTTTCTTTATTATTCTCACTTTAACAGATGAAAATAAATGAGTGAAATGGGAACATTTTTATTTTTCATTGAATTGCATAATAAATCTGCACATTAATATTTGCCCAATAATTGTGCACACATAGATATTCTCCTAAAAAAGCCAAAACCTCACTTTTACTTTCTTAAATATTCAGGTTTCTGTTTTATTAACATTTATGAGAGCACTGTAGTTGTTCAATAATGAAATTAATCCTCTAAAACACAGCTTGCCTAATAATTGTGCACACAGTATAGGAAGCTGCATTTTATGTATTTGCAAGTATATTGGTAGTCTTCTACTAAAGAAGCCTATTTCCTACTTTCCATGGTTCTGCACACAAGAAGGAAATATTTACACTTTCATAAAAGACTTTAGAGTAAGCTTACATAACCTTGTGTCATCCTGATGCATTAAGATTCTAAACTTCCATTGTTTTGAGCAAGAACTCCTGTTGCCAAGCTAAACCAGGAAATGAAAGTTGCAATCCAGAATGGAGTACAAACTGTTTAAACTGCTCAAAATAATTCTGGTATATTCACTTTTATAATCCTTGGAAGAACTCTTAACAATAGGAAAACAATGTTTTCTTCCCACTGTTAATAATAAGATTAAGACTGCTAAGAAGCTAAGATAAGGTAATAAATGTTATTAGTATTTACATTACTTATTCATTTTTATTTACTTTACAAATTTATTTGCCGCTGATCTTGCCTTGTCTTCTAATAGAAAGGCCATTGTGTACTGGTTTTGGATCTGCTCCATAACTAACCCAAAACAATACTTACATATGCCTCATATGTAAACACATGTATTATAAGCAAATGACAGCTAGGTGTCAGTACTATCTAATAGAACTGGTATTTTCTTTTAATAGAAGTGAAGAGAGCAGAGTATGAGCTAAGCAATTTTATTCTCACCTCATCTTGCAAGTTGATTTCTGCTGCCCCTTTGTTTAGTTGCTCTTGTAGGCTGGATACCACAGCATTGTTCCCTGGGACTCGATAGATGCCCATGTATTCCAAACCTTTGTCTTCCACTACCTTGCAACAGGCTTCCACAATCAGGGGGATTTTCTGTAGAAGATAAGATGATAAAGATAATTGTACCAGGGTTGGGAACCTTAAAAACCAAGAACCTTTTTTGTGCAGTAGAAGCAATTTGAAGTCTAAACCAGATGACTAGCCCCATAGATATATCATATACAGCAGTGGTTCTCAATCTTCCCAATGCCGCGACACTTTAATACAGTTCCTCATGTTGTGATGACCCCAACCATAAAATTGGTGTCTCAGTTCCTAAGACCATTGAAATATGTGTTTTCCAATGGTTTTAGGTGACCCCTGTGATCCCCCAAAGGGATCATGGCCCACAGTTTGAGAACCTCTGATATACAGTATGTTATCTTTTGGTTTCTAAGCACATTCATTTTACCAGAACTCAAATCCAAGTACTCTGGAGCACCTTCCAGATCTGACTACTAATGAATCCATGCTCAAAGCTTGGATTCTTGTCTTTTAAGTGGGAATGAAATTCAGGAATGAGTTTCACATTTCCAAAGAAACCACAAACAATATTATGCTCCAATCAGATCTCAAGCCATGTTAATTTTGCTAACATTATGCTCCATCTTTCTTATTTAGGAACGTGTTATGTGGATATTCCTCAAGAAATAACGCTATGTCTGAGCAATAAAGTTCTTCCCATTATACAATACAATACTGTACAGTACAGTACAGTATAGTACAGTACAATAGCAGAGTTGGAAGGGACCTTGGCCTAGGCAGGAAGCCCTATACAGCTTCAGATAAATTGCTATCCAACATTTTCTTAAAGACTTGCAGTATTGGGGCATTCACAACTTCTGGAGGCAAGCTGTTCCACTGATTAATTGTTCTAACTATCATGAAATTTCTCCTCAGTTCTAAGTTGCTTCTCTCCTTGATTAGTTTCCACCCATTGCCACTTGTTCTACCCTCAGGTGCCTTGGAGAATAGTTTGACTTCCTCTTCTTTGTGGCAACTCCTGAGATACTGGAACACTGCTATTATTTCTCCCCTAGTGCTTTAAAAAAAAAATTAAACTAGACATACCCAGTTCCTGCAACTATTCTTTATATGTTTTAGTCTCCAGTCCCCTAATCATCTTTGCTGCTCTTCTCTGCACTCTTTCTAGAGTCTCCATATCTTTTTTACATCATCAGCTTGAGACTGATGTTATGCAATGCCAGGTCCGTTGTCAACAAAGCCCCCCTCATTAACAACCTTGTGTCGGAGGGGGAGCCGGACCTGGCAGGAATTACGGAGACCTGGTTGGGCCACGAGGGAGGACTTCCTCTCGTGGAAATGTTCACGCCAGGTTACCGCGCATTTCATCAGTCACGGGCCCTAGGTAGGGGTGGAGGGGTAACGGTCATCATGAGGGAAGGTCTTGAGCCGAGAGAGACCACTGTGCCACAGATAACTGGTTGTGAGTCCTTCTGCGTGAAGTGGGGCCCAGGGAGGCAGTTGGGCGTGCTGATTGTATACCTGGCTCCCCGCTATGTATGAGCAGCCCTGCCTGAGCTCCTCGAGGTTATCGACGAGATGGCAGTTGAGACCTCCAGACTGTTGGTCATGGGGGACTTTAACCTGCCATTGGTAGGTGAGACATCCGAGGTAGCTCAGGAGTTCATGGCCTCCATGACGGCCATTGACCTGACCCAAGTAATTCAGGGCCCCACACACGAGGGAGGACACACACTGGATCTCATCTTTGTCTCTGGCCAGTGGAGAAGTGATCTGGGAGTAGGGGATCTAGTCATCGTACCCCTGTCATGGTCAGATCACTCACTTCTCCGGCTCAACTTTCCAACCGCTACTCCCCACTGCGGGGAAGCGGAACCGGAACTTCCTAGATGGTTCCGCCCCAGGCGCCTGATGGAACCTGAAAGGTTCCAGACGGAGCTTGGGCCATTACCTGTAGCCCTGACCCACGCCCGGATGGAGGACCTAGTGGCTGCATGGAATAGTGTGGCCACTGGGGCCTTGGACCGGGTTGTGCCTTTGCGGCCTCTCTTGCGGCAGCGAACCGCCCAGGCTCCTTGGTTTTCTGAGGAGTTGAGGGCGATGAAGAGTCACAAGAGACGCCTAGAGAGTAGGTGGAGATCTACACACTCTGAATCTGGCCGAACACATGTGAGAGCCCATTTAAGGACTTACTTTGTGGCGTTAAGAGTGGCCAAGCATCAGTATTGTGCCACCCTTATTGCATCGGCAGATAACCACCCTGCCGCCCTGTTTGGGGTAACCTACTCCCTCCTTCAACAGAGGCCGAGGGAAGCCCCTCTACAGGGCAGAGCAGAGGAATTTGGGGAGTATCTGCAGGACAAAATCGCTCAGATTCGGAGAAAGTCAGTCCCCACTGGAAGTGGTCTGGAGAATTATGTCTAAGGTTTATGTGAAAAGAGCTTGAACCTATTAATCCTGAGGAAATGGACAGTCCTTAGTGAGATGATCTCTGCCACCTCATCCTTGCACCATCTGTGCACAATGTGTGATGCCAAGATGAGATGCTCTCTGAGCTTAGTGGTTTGCTTACAGATGTTTCATTACCAAACTGTTACATGACTAGATAGCATCATCAGATGATTAATGATGTTAGCCAGTTGGGTAATGAAACATCTGCAACCAAGCCACTCAGCTAAGGGCATCAAGGATTCCACATATGTCTCTATGCTCACTACAAGAAGGTGAGATGCTGAAATTCTTGAAATTCATCTTCTTTCCTTATGGAAACAGCCTTTGACCCAACATGGGGTGTTTCTAACCTTCCTTTTTTAGGGAAGGTTAAGTTAAGGGCTTCTAAAAGGGATGGGTCCAGAAACATTATTTGAACCATTTTCAGTTTAGTTCAGACTTGAGTGACTGGGAACCATTCTAACTGATAGTGAATAGATGAGGGGTTTAAATGTGTTTATTTAATTAAATTTGTTTGATGCCCATCTTGCTTAGCAATTCTGTTTTATCTCTCTGTGACATAAAAAGCACCTGATATGAATAAAAAAGACAAAGAAACAAAAAAGTGCCTTTAGCACTTTTAGATTTGATATAATCTAAACAGAGTCTAAACTCCAAGCAAAACTTTAAAATGGAGAGTGGAAAAAGTTTTGGAAAGAATGACATTGCTCCCATGCACTAACAACCTATGCTAAGGCTTCATTTCAAGTACAGGTAGACATTGATTGCAAGGCCTCTGTGCTTTCACTCTTGTGCCAGCATGTTGTCACTCACAGGGATAAAGGAATTTCTCATTTTTTCACCTTTACATTTATTCATTCTGTACAACATTGCATTTAAAAATCAACAGTTTTATTACTTTTCCTAGCATATATTTGTTAATATATTTGCATATTCTTTTTCTAATATAATTGGTAATGTAATATAATTGTTAATATAGTATAATGTCACAATATTTTTGTGTGCATATTTGGATTAAAATCATATCATAAAAATTGGAATCTTCATTCTGGTTTCTGTATCAGAAGGAAATTGCTCAAATGTTTATAAATGTGTGATTTTCCTCCCACCCCCAATTACTAATCTTGCCCCATTTTTTCCTTGAAATTGGGATAAGGAACATCATACATACTTGGGCTCACATGGAATCAGAATAGGAATGTATCTGAAAAGACAAGGGTAGGTTGAAAGAAATGCATGCTAATAGAGTGATATCTGATATGCTTAGTTGGAAAAAAGGTAGGTAGGTTACCTTTGAACTATCAAAAACAACCTTGCCTGATCTTGAGAAACTAACTAGGCTTAGATCCAGTGATGGGATTCAATTTTTTTACTACTGTTCTGTGGGTGTGGCTTGGTGGGCATGGTGTGGCTTGGTGGGAGTGCCAGGGGAAGGAGACTGTAAAATCTCCATTCCCACTCCACTGCAGGGGAAGGTTATTGCAAAATCCTCATTTCCTCCCGATTGGCTGGGACTTGGGAGGCAGAGAATAGATGGGGTTGGGATCAGTCAGAGGTAGTATTTACCAGTTCTCTGAACTACTCACATTTTCCACTACCGGTTCTCCAGACCTGGTTAGAACCTGGTGAATACCACCTCTGTTTAGATCAGTTTGCTTTTGGATGACAGTTAGGAAATCCCATAGCTATAAAATTATTTTTTTAAAAGCCAGAGGAAAGCAACAATTTCCACACTTTAGCCAACTCCAGATAACTTTACAAACATTTCTTCATAGTCTATGCAGAAACATTTTTAGACTATGCAGAAGTGTTTGTAAAATCATCTGTAGTTGAGCTTTACAAAGAAGATTGTAATACTTCATATTTAAGTTTCCAGGGTATTTCTTCCAGTTCTCCTTTCCAATTCATCTGTCAGCAAGTATTTATTCTTAGGGAGTCTTCAAGTCATGCCTTCTCATTTAGTTCAGATGAAGGATAAGACAGCATCACTCAATTTATGTAAAGCATAGCAATTATTAAACCCTTATAAATGAAAAAAAAATGTATTAACAAAATGGCTTAGATCAGAGCTGTCAAACTTGTGGCCTGCAGGCCATATGCATCCCATGCTGGCTACATTCATGCCTGGTTTAGTGAAGGGGGGGGGAAAGTCCTGATATGTCATGTGATGCCACCATAATGCTGCGAGTTTTACACCCTTGCCTTAGATGTACCTCAAAGAAATTTAAGTTAATCTTATTTCCCTTCTCCTGTTTCAGATAGAGAATGAGCTACAATCAATTCTTTAACAAATGTATTTCAATATTGTAAGTGTATGAGTGAGCTAATGTGAGACAAATTAATCTATTTCAGAATAGACAGGAACGGAAAAAGTCTTCCTCTTCCTCTTCCATCAGTGGACCACCGATGAAGCTTAACAATTTGATGTTAGAAAAGTGGCAGGAGATTGCACCATGACTGCCATGTAAGAGTTAAACTATGTTTTAAAGTCAAAATATGCCCTAGAATGTTTTATACTTAGTGTGTTTGTTAGCTGTAAAAGTTGTTTTGCTCAGAAATATGCCTGTACCTCTTCTTTTTGCTTTTTAAGAACCACAAAACTTCTTTTCCTAAATGTCATTTTGCTTCAGCAAATGCTTTTAGACATATAATTTAGACTACCTTCTAACCACTAACACAATGCAGCAATAAAAAAGAGATGTTGCTATGATATCATATCCCTTTTATGTTGCCTTCATCTCTTTCCCAGTCCATCCATGAGACAGCCTTGAATTATCCTTATTTCTTCCAGAGTTAAATTAATATAAGCAGGATACTGATTAATAATAGGGAGAGCATTTTTATTGCAATATAGCTTTCTGCAATCTCCAGTGTGTGTGTGTGTGTGTGTGTGTGTGTGTGTGTGTGTGTGTGTGTTAGTTGGAAAGTCCTAGTTGGAACAGCTATTTATTTATTCTGCAGTATTGTTTTCAGCAACACTGTTTTCCATCTCCATTGACTGCTGGAGAATCCGGAGGGACTCCATCTTATACTTATCCAATTCTTGTGCTTTAGCAGCTCCATTGCTGATATTCCACAGCCCCTAATGTCTGTATGGCATAGAGAATGCTATTATTAAGACAATATTTAACCATTCCACACATAAACGATCTATTTTCATTCAGCATGCAGTGGCTATAATTTGGTACAAAAATGGACTTTTACAAAGAATGAGAAGCATAACACGAATATTATATTATACTTATTTTTTGTGTATGTTATTTCACAAAGGACTAAATAATCACTCTCATTTGGTGGTTTCACTCATTTGGAAGTAAACATTCTGATCTTTACTATAAACTATAGTCATTTCTAATCTCTCTCTCTCCCTTTCAAAGGCTCTAATTAAGGGTGGCTAGTGAATTTGGCTGAGGTGATTCACTTAGAAATAGGCATTCTGAATTACTTTTCAAAATACAGACTATTGCCTGGAAGGGATAATGGAATAATGAAAATCTTCAGATGACTTATCTTTTATTCAAGTCATATGGTTATACATCACTAGTGAGTTTAATTGACCTGATTGACAGGAAAATGATATTCTGATCCATATTTTGCATTATCAATCTTTGTCTGGAATAGATAATTGGAACCCCATTTATATAACTTTTGTTGAATTTTCTACATAGTTGGAGAGCTGATTTAGTGAACTAGAATATTAATGTTCAAGGTAGTTTTGTTTTGTTATAGATGACTTGGTATTACAAAAATATGTTTAATTTTAGTGTTTTTGCATGACTATCACTTTAAAAAATATTCTCATTTGTCTCTTGTACTGTTATCTGCTTTATTTCTAGAAGACTTTTAAAAATATCATGAATACCTTCTTGAAGTCCACAGGAGTTGGGCTTGACCTGAGGAAATATAGTTGGTTGTTAGACTGGAAAAATAACTAATTAGTTAATTAATGGATTGCCCCTCTCTCTCTTTCTCCATTATGTTGTTTTAAATTCTCATTTTTATTACACAGTTTATTTGCCATTCTTCTGACTGTAGTCTTCTTGTCTAAGTTTAAAATGTACATCTTGCATATATCCCAGAACATTTGCAAAAGAACTAGTATTTCTGATAATGCCCATCAATGGCTTCATTTTTAGGAATGCTAGGAATTAAGCTGCATAAAATTTAATTCATTAATAATAAATGTTCTTTAAAATATTGAAATGATATCATTGGATCTGAAATTCAATTTGATTCATCAAAAATTGTATTTTGA
Organism: Tropidonophis doriae; assembly: GCA_026931265.2. Lineage (NCBI taxonomy): Eukaryota > Metazoa > Chordata > Lepidosauria > Squamata > Natricidae > Tropidonophis > Tropidonophis doriae. The sequence goes on from JAPKID020001801.1 coordinate 12,345, forward strand.
ATGAATTGGGCTCCCAAAAGTATGGACTTGAAATGGAGGGACATCAGATTTTATTTATTGAAGGTGTAAAGTATTTGAGAGTTCATTGATCTATCTGTTGAGCACTTGTTGCTTTTTGGGAGATGGTATTTTAAGATATAGGAGTAGATTTATGAATGCTAAAGGTGTCAAGGTGATGTTGAATTATATGTCAAAACTGTTTATCGTATAACAATGATCTACATTCCTTTATCAGCAGATTTGTTCACTAAGGACATTATGGTTATCACCCACACATTTTAGCCTCCCATATATAGACCCTGAGCTTGTAGTTGGAAAGCTGATAAATTGGCTTCATGATCTCAGCACTGTGTAATTAGGTAAACTCCCATTACTTGCCCCAGCTCCTGCACCTAGCAGTTTCAAAGGATGCCAATGTGAGTAGATTAATAGTTACCACTTTGGTGGGGAGGAAACAGTGTTGTGTGTGCCTTAGTGGCTTCATGACCTCAGAAGGGTCTTCAGACAATGCTGGCTCCCTTGGCTAAGAAATGGAGATAAACACCACTCCCTAAAGTCAGAAATGACTGGACAACGAGAACCTTTACTTTTACCTTTATTCTTATTTTATTATTCAGTTTGCTTCCATTTTTTTTCAAGTGAGATAGACAGCATAGCTCATCTGAAGACAGCAGCTAGATTTGGTCAAGGCTACATATAAATAGGGAGCCAATGCTCTAGGAAGGACACTGGGATTACACTGGAAGACTTGAAATGTCTTTTCACTACCTTTCTTTTCACCTATCCAAGAAAATGATTTATCTTTTATTCAAGTTGTTTGATTATATATCCCTAGTGAGTTAATTGACCTGATTGATAGGAAAATGATATTATAATTTGTATTTTGTATTATCAGTTTTTGGCTGGAATAGATAATTGGGACACCATTTGTGCAACTTTTGATGAACCTTCTAATCCTACACAGTTGGACAGCTGATTTAGTTAACTAGAATATTAGTGTTCAAGGTAGTTTTGTTTTATTGACTCCTTACTGATTGGCCCCTTCCTTATGACAGCTCCACATGGTGGCCTTTTGTTTGCAATTGTCTACTCCTTTGAAAATGCTTCTAGAGTTTTGTGATCCAATCCTTGTGTGGGAGGGGCAACTTCTACAGCTTCTTTTTACACCTATCTGATTCTATTTTATAGGAACAAAAATACAAATGCAATATATTGATTTGAGGGCAGGAGGGGAAGGCAATTAGAATATTTTATCTTCTGAAAGAAACTACCCTGATAGAAAAGGTTTATATGGATGCAACCGGGGTGGGCTTCAAAAATGTCAGTAACACGTTCTCTGCTCAGTTGCTGGGTGAGAGTGTCCATGGTGGGCTTGACCTAGTCAGCCTTCTGCACCACAGTGGGAAGGCATCTTCCTCAGGCCCCAGAGGCTTTCCTCAAGCCTTTGGGAGAGAGAAAACTGCCTCACCTAGGCTCTGGAGGCCTGTTTTTCCCCCTTCCTAAGCCTCCACGCAGGCCCTGCACTTACCTCACATCCAAAATGGGCCACGTGGATACTTCTGGGAGGGGTGGGGTGGGGTGGCAGAGGCAAGGCCAGCCTGCGGTTGGATTTGGAGTTTCTCCGAACTGGCCATATTAACTATGGGTTTTCCTGAACCTGAGCGAACCCTTAGCAGCCCACCCCTGGATGCACCCATGCCTATCTTATTCAACAGATGCACCTGAAAGCAAGCCTTGTCTCTTTGAATTACCATATTTTTCAGAGTATAAGACACACCTTCCCCCCCCTAAAAGAGGGTGAAAACTTGGGTGCGTCTTATACACTGAATGTAGCCCCACCCACTTGCCCCAACCCTTTGGCCTCTGTCTTCCACTAATTT
>JAPKID020001802.1:0-14223 GCA_026931265.2 Tropidonophis doriae
TTTGGGTTTTAGCGCAAGGGTTTAAGTTTAATTCGTTTTAATTTTGTATTTTTGTATATTTATTTTAATATTTCCTTCTGCGCCGCCTCGAGTCCCTTGTGGAGATGGGGCGGGATATAAATATAATAAAGTAAAGTAAAAAAAGAAATACAGATACCTTTAGAGCACAGGTGGGTTTCATGTAAGTTTACCTCTGGTTCGCCCTGTGTGTGCACCCTTGCGAATGGGGCTTGCACACATGTGTGCAGCTTAGAAAATGTGGCTAAATAGGATGGCACAGAGCCAGGGCACGTGGGCAGGCATATCCGCAGGTCGCCACTACCAGTTTGCCCAAACTGGTCTGAATCAGCTGAATACCACCTCTGATTCAGAGATATTGTTAGGAAATCAGCCAACCTGAAATCAAGGTTCTTACAGTCCCTCTTACAGGCACATGCCTGAGATTTTAACATTTATTGCTGCAGTACTATCTTTTGTTTTTAAGCTGATTGTCTCAAGTGGATAAGAGTGATCATTGTATAAGACACGTCTGTACTTAGTTAAGTTTGAGATATTTTCCCTCTTACTGAACAGTTAATTGTATAGCCTTGTGATGATAACTGAAAGATTACAAACATGTAAAATGCCTTCAAATGGTGAATGCTACATATATCCCATGTATCAAAGTGATTAACTGTTTCGTGTGGTCTACTTTCTCCCACTATGTATGTGACAGAAAGAGGTCCATTTCTTTATTAGATAATTTAATACATATTGAAGAAAGGGAACAGTAGGAACATTAATTATTGAATTTATCTCATCACTATAGGTGTCATGTCACTTTAACTTACTTAAACTCACTAGTTTAACAACAATAAACATGGATTTGTAAATTTTGTAGTATTAAAAAAAATCCTATTTTTGTATGTTAAAAAAATCCATACCTCCAGAGGGTTTCTTCCATTGAGTTTGAATTATTTGTAATGCAAAGAATATAAAGATCCTTATAATTGTAATAAAACTTCTCTCTGTAGTCATATACCCAAAGCTAAACCACATTCCTCATGATATAAGCCTTCCTTCCTTCCTTCTTTCATTCCTTCCTATATTATACATCAGTATATGTCTACTGAAGTATACAGGATACTACAGGATATATACATACACATGTGTGCGTGCATATACATACATACATACTGTTTCTCTGAAAGTAAGACCTCCCTGGATAATAAGCCCAATCAGTCTTTTGAGCTCATATGTTCAAATAAGCTCTCCTCCAAAAATAAGACCTCCCTGAAAATATTGCAACACAGTAGCAGCTACGAGGAGACCACGCTTGCTGCTTCCTGTACCTCAAAAATAATAAGACCTCCCTGAAAATAAGGCCAGGTGCTTATTTTGGGGGTGAAAAGAAAATAAGATCCTGTCTTATTTTCAGGGAAACATGGTACTTTATAGAAAAAAAGATGCATTTACATATAGAGATAGAGAATGAGAGAGGGCTTAGACACATAAACCCACATCTCATATATTAATCAAGTATCAAACAGATTTCTAAATCTACATTAGGGTTAAAGTAATTAATGTTTGGGAGGGTACTTATATGAATATGTTAGAATGATAAATCAAACAAAGCGTCAGTGGCCCAAGACTGTTGCACTCTTTAATCTACACAATAAAACTTGTATCTTGCAGTTTGGGGTGCCTGATAAAATAAATAAATAAAATGAAGGGGTTGTAGTTGTGTCACTCTGTGGAAACTTTGCAATCTTCAGGGGTTCTGAAATAATGGCTTTTGTTTCTGATTAAGTTGTATCAGGGTAGAATAAAGAGTTTGCAATTCTACAACCATCTTGAAATGGAAAGCAAATTAAAACCATTAAAGCTTCAAATCCTATATGGGGTTACTCAGGAGTAAGTCCCATCCAGCACAATGGGAGTTAATTTCACTTACGCATGAGATTTGTAATATTTAGTGCTGTCTCTGTTGCTGTGCCTCAGATTAGAATGACCAGATGTCCACTTCTTGTTGGGGCAGATTTCCTGTTTTCTTTTTTAAACGCAATGTTCCAGTTTTCTGAGAACATTTCAAGCTGAATTCTTGAAAGGTCTTGGTTTTTGTTTTATTTTTTCATTTAATCAGAGCCTCTGCATTCTCCTGAAGATGTATTTAAACATTTATTGCTGTTTTTGAAAGCATTTTTCAAGGCCAAGTCGATCTTGTTGTTTTGTCTACAAGAAGCAAGTGTTAATTTGTATTACCAAATGCAAAATGTAGCAAATGGTGGCTTGAGTGAAAAGTTCAGCGACCTTCCATGTTATCACTGCTACTCATTTTTGTAATTTTTTTCCCCTAAATTCATGGAGGTTGATGACACTTCATCCGTAAGACAAATATCAGAGCCTAATTGTAGCACCAATGATATTACTTCCCTCCAAGATCCTAAATCTAGCAGTAAGATCCAAAAAATACTCAGATGTAAAAACAAAATTGTAACGCTATCAGATAATTTGAATAAGAAGAATGAATTAAACTGTCTATATGCAGTTTGGATAAAAGAGTTTAGATGAACGTCTTGAACTTTTGTGAGCGATATGATAATGGAAAAAAACTAAAAACAATCCACATTTGTATATTACTAATCAAAGGCATTGCTCTTCCCTCCAATTTCTTTATTATAATAGCAAAAGAGAATAATCAACTTCCATAAATAGCAAATACTGCAAAATAACCTGATGAATACAAGCACTACAATATTTACTGTTTGGTAGAATGACTTAAACAAAAGCCTTGGATCTTAGTCTCAAGATGTTTATGTAATAGTCCAAATACTGGGAAAGTAAGGGAAATGTCAGGGAGAAATTATGACACCCAAAATTTGGGAAGAAAATTATGTGTATGCAACTCCAAAGATACTACTGTAGACAGGAGGCTTGAAAATGTGGTACCTTGGTGCCTTTTTCATGTAGATGATTTCAGATTTAGTTGCTGATATCTCCAGTCAAAAAGATATCTGGAAGAACCGCTAAATTTATCTCCCATAATCCCCAACTAATATAGCCTGTGATCTGGATATGGATTCTAGGAATTGTATTGTAGTCCCAATATACTTAGAAATCAGTGTAACTTAACCGTTTTATTATGTGAGAGTAAAAGTATGCAAATCATTATTCTAGGAAAACAAATCCTTATACCTTGGCAAATCACATTACCAATGCTTTATTATTATACATAGTATTGCACTGTGCAGTTCAATTTGTTTAATTTTTGCAGAAATTAGGGTAGTATAATAGTTTCTGTTCTGTATTGCATTTCCTGAGCTGAAGCAACAAATTTGTTATTGTATTATTCCATTTAGGACATGATTTATATATTTATTTATTTTTGACACAAAGCAAAGTGCCAAAGGCTGTTTTTCTGGAAGACTGGTCTTTTATTCCTTTCTCTGATCATGAATTAATGGAATCAGTCACTTTCTTTGACTAAGAAAATATGCTATTTTACTTACTTGGTTGCTAGACATCAAGAATCACGTTGAGAAATAAATTGATGTGTATACAACCATGCTGGGTTTACTCAGAAAAACACTTAACATGAACTGATCCTAAACATGATTAGGTGCCAGATTATTAGGTGCCAATCAAATAAATACATGTAGCACATTGTAGGCATCTATATGCATATGTACTTTACCAATTTCTTCCAGCTTTGACAATATGGTTTTTTAATGGATATTTTCTAAAGAGAACAGATTGTATTATTTATTTTACTACTTTTTCAGACAATGCATTTCTTTGATTGGCATATAATAATCTGGCACCTAATAATGTTTAGGGTCAGTTCATGTTATATCTTGTTCTGAGTAGGCCCAACATGGCTGCATACACATCAATATATTTCTCAACTCTTGTTTCTTGATGATTGCCAACCAAATGGGTAACTCTATACTACCAGATTACGTTAGTGAAACCAGTTTCCTATATCTTGTTAGAGTCTATAGTATATACTCAGAACCTTCTGGTAAAGGTTTTCATTAGAGCAGGGGTCCCCAACCACTAGTCCATTGCCTGGCACTGGGCTGTGGCTTGTCTGAAACTGGGCCAGGCAAACAAGTGAAGCGGAATGCAGGCAGCATGTGAAACTATTCCCCTTCCCCGCCTTTCTGGTCCATGGAAAAAACTCTCTCCATGGAACCGGTCCCTGGTGTCCAAAAGGTTGGGGGCCACTGTATTAGAGGTTATGCTTAGTTCAGTTCCACTGGGTGATATTGCTGTAAGCCTTCTGCAAGATTCAGGTCACTTGGAATAAAGGAAGGCTTATTTATTTCTCCACAGGGCATTACATTGGGGAAGTCTGCAGCAGACAACGTGTTTCTGTTACTCCATCTGTGTCACTTACAAGTGTTTTCATGTCACTATAAGCTGCAATATGGCTCATTTGGTTGATTACATGTCATACTTTTTAAATACGCAATACTATAACTTCCTAAACAGATGAATTTGTGTGAAATCCCTCCCCTACATTTAGCATAACAAATAAAACAATAAACCACTTAGAACTGTTGAATTTTAATCTATTTACCACAGCACCCCTGAAACTGGTACCACAAGTGGTCATAGAGGTCTTGCATAGGCACAATGGGAAACAAAGCTCCGAGAGTTTTGACACACTTCCACTATGCTTGCAAAACATGGATTTTTTTTTTAAACAGTTGACATTCTCTAACTTGCCCACAATTCTTGAGGAATCACTGCTTATGATTTAACAACCCTTGGCTTAATGAGTTTTGTGAATTAAACCTGGTGGTTTATGGCTTAATGCAGTGTGTGAACTCATTTACCATGGCTTGTTCAGCAAACTATGACTTAAACCAAATAAATTTTCAGGGCTATGCCAATATTCTCCCTCTCCCCATTTTGACTGGGATTGTTTTAACATGTTATTGTTTATTTGAGGGCCATAGTAGATTATGCAAACATATGAACTGCATTCTTTTAAGTGAATTAAGTCAGACAATGATTCTTTTTACCTGCTTATAATGTTTACTATGGACTATGGCTCTCCATTGTACAGTAATTGGATTTATATTGCTAATCTCTTCTTGGATTTTAAGGAATTAATGTGTATTGTTTGAACAAGAAGTTTGGATTCCAGAAGGTTTTTGTTAGTTGTATATCATGAAACTTAGCCAGTGCATGACTCACCTGGGTGTGGTTTAAGGTATTCCAGACCTGGCATGCTGAAATGTGTGGTAATACTGCTAAACAAAAGTCTTTTGGAAATTTCTGTAGCGAGTAAACTCTGAGCATTAACTGGAACACAGCATCGCCCTAACAAGCTATTTCTAAGCTGAGAAAAGGGCAGCCATGTAATATGGTCTGCTCCAAATTCATTTGTAGGACAGGTAACTCTGAAATTTTAACACAATGGTTTTCGTCCACATTGTCCACTAGGGTAACAACAGGGAAATAGGGAAATAAACTATGTTCAAGGCAGCCATAGCTTACTAGTAAAGGGGAGAAAACTAATGCTAATAGCTTCGAAAGCTGCAGTCAGTGCAGTACAAAATGTTGTTAAAAGCTATTCCCAGCCACTTTGTGGGAAAAGACTGTAATAGGAGTGGACAGAATGTTTGTCTTGACTGAACCACTTGGTCACTATTAATTCAATAGATCTTTGCTCTGCTCATTCCATCTCTTAGCTTGACCTAATTCACAGCATTTTTGGAGTGGATAAAAAAAGAAAATTCTGAATATGATGGCAAGAGTTGGCAAGGACACAGATATTTTAAATAGAAAGCAAAGGAGGCATAATTTTAGTTTGCTGAAGGTTGTGGGGGGTGGAGTACTTGGCTCAGATGATATTTGACTGTCTTTCATTGCTACTCTATTCCATTTTCTAATTTCCTGCAAGGCAACTTAGATCACTAGCACTGACCACTGGGCAAATGGAGGGCAAGACTAAGTGCCTTAAAATGGAATGGCTTAAAAGAGTGCCTTAGAAATTTTCATAGATAGGACATCCAAGGCAAGAATATGGGCTTCATCTATAAAACATGATTTAAAATTCTGAGTTGTTTTGGAGCCAATTTTCATAATCTCTAAATTGGACAATTACTTCCATGCTTTATTTAGAAATAATTAAAAAGAGGCAATTTTTTACAAATTAAACCATACAAAACCATACAAACTATACTTCGACCAAACTATATTTTAAGAAACTACATGAAACCTTATTCAGTCATCATATTAAACCATGTATTTTCTTTGTGCATTGTGTAGTACAGTAGAGCTTGATGTTTGTGTGAACTAAACCAAATTGTGGATTACTTAATAAATAATCAAGGATGCAGTAGGTGAGTCACATATTGCTGTTACTTGCTCTTTTATCTTCTCCTTGTCCTTGTAAGTGCATTCTTTTCTCTATCATGTATCAAGTTTCCCAGGTAGACATTAGCTACAGGTAGTCCTCGGTTTTCAACAATTCATTTAGTGACTTCAAAGTTACAATGGCACTGAATAAAGTGACTTATAATGATTTTTATACCACAGTTTGGAGTATAAGATGCATCTTTTTCCCTCAAAAAAGAGGATGAAAATCTGGGTGCATCTTGTACACTGAATATAGAATTTTTGGCCTACTGAAACCCCACCCCTTTGCAAAAATGGATGCATAGTGTTTCGGAGGCCTGCAGAGTGCAAAATATTTTTTTTTTAAATTTACCTGTTCAAAATCATTGTTTGTCTTATATTCTGTTGTGTCTTATAGTCTGAAAAATACAATAATTATGACCATTGCAGTATCCCCATACTAACTTAACAAATGCAGTGATTCACTTAACAACTGTGGCAAGCAAGGTCATAAATGGGGCAAAATTCACTTAACAACTATCTCGCTTAGCAACATAAATTTTGCGCTTTATTGTGGTTATAAGCCAAAGTCTACCTGATGTTGGATCCAAACCAGATGACCCATTACAGTTATACAGAATGCTGCTTGAAAACCAACTTTAAAGCTATGGTTTTAGTCTCTGAAGTATGAATCCCAAATTACAGAAATCATGGTTTGTCTGCATTTTGATACACAAACTCCTCATCTCTTTTTGTGGGTGTAGACATCAAAGACCACCCAGCTGAATACTTTTTTAGATTTAATAACACTTCATCCATTTTAAATGTTCTAGAATGTTTAGTTTCTGCACTTGGAAGATTCAGCAAACACTTGTTACCAGGGTCAATAGGAAGTCCAAAGGCTATATTTTGAAGCAGCCTCTAAAAGTGTAATTTTGTGACCAGTTGAACAAGAAATGGATTGTATTTGATTTTGCCACTGATTATATTTGCCATACATAATGACAACAACAAGTGGTGTGCAATCATCATACTTTTAATTTTAGAATAACAAACTGGTTGTTTTCATTTTTGTCTTTTCATGGAAAGATACAGCCTGATGCTTGAAAAATCCCAGATAACATCAATACATCTTCTGGGCATTCACAATTAAGTTACCTTCCATATAAATAAACACCTGATGCCACTAATTAGTTTTTGCAGTATTCGGAAGATATTGGGGATGGGTTATAGCTTTTTAAAAAACCTATTACTTGCTTATACCCTCTTTTAAACAGTAAAAAGCTCTTTTTAGTAAGAAAAATCCCATATTTCTGTCTTTGCTGCCATGAAAAATTCCAGAATATAGGTATTGTACATAAGGCATAAATGGGAACAAAAAAGAAGGGAGTTTTCCTGTTATAGTGTATATTCACAAAGAGGAATGGAAAACTAAGGAATACATTATGGAAATAGTAATCCATGCCATAAAAGTTAAGACTTATATTTGTACAATCTGATTGATCTATGGCAACATAATAAAAAAACTAAAATAAAAACCTATTATATCCATGTGACTAATTAAATAGGAATTGGACGTTCCATCTCCAAGCAATTCACTCTTTAAGTGAGTCATGCCTGATTATTATTTTTTTACACAAACCCGGCTTCCCCCATTGATTTTCCCAGGAAGCCCCCTGGGAAGTTTGCAAATGGTAATCTCATGACCCCAGAATGCTGCAACTGTCATAAATACATATCAGTTCCAAGTGTCCAAAGTTGGATCCTATGATGATCATAAGTACAAGGCATGATCTTAAGTCACATTTTTCAGTACCATTGTGACTTCAAATAGCTATAAAATGGTCATAAGTCAAGGACCACCTGTACTAATTCATTTATCATAGTTTTATTAATTGATCCAAAAAGTGATCAGACAAAGAAAGAAAAGCAGAGAAATAAAAGTAGTTGGGAAGCTGTTTTGGAAGGATTGGGGAAACCATAAAGGAAAATGTGAGGATGGAACAATAATAGAGGCATACAGGGGTGACTGTTGGGCACTTTTAGGTCTTCTTGGAATATGATTTTTATAATTGCATAATACCTACTTGTAGGTTAAATGCCATTGGGAGGATTTGACTCAAGGTGACTGGGCCTTCCAACCTTCTGAGGTGGTAAAATGAGGATCCAGATTGTTGGGGCCAATATGCTGACTTGGTCAACCGATTACAGAGGGCTGTAAAGCACTATGAAGCGGCATATAAGTCTAAGTGCTATTGCTATTTGGCTTAGTAAATAATGAATGTGTCCTTGGACAGGAAAGATGTATTTTGGTGACTGTAGATGTTTCTAGACTGATATCATGTTGAATGTATAAAATGTATAGACTATGATGTACACAATAGATACAATTTATCTCTTCTGTACATCATAATCTATAGGTCATCCCACAACTTCTGAAGTCGAGTTGTTCCATTGGTTGATTGCTCTCAATGTCAGAAAATTTCTCCTTATTTCTAGGTTGAATCTCTCCTTGATAGGTTTCCATCCATTATTCCTTGTCTGGCCTTGAGATGCTTAAGAAAATAGCTTGACCCTCTGTGTGAAAGCCCCTCAAATATTGGGACACTGCTACTATGTCTCCCATGGTTCATCTCTTCCCTAGACTAGACAGGGCCAGAGATGCACTCTGCTTAGGTGCAGAAGTACTACAGAATTGTATATCTTTACTTTTGTGCAATTTGCCTAGTTTGTGTTGATGAAATCACTTAACAAATGTTTAGATAGATTTTGTTGAATCTTAGAGAGGACAAAGTACTTACTCCATTTCTTTTTTTTTTTTTTTTTTTTGAAAGCCAGTATCATAATAGTTGTTTGAACCTCAGGTACTACATGCTGTTCTTTAAAGATCTTTAGGAAATTGGGGGGAATTGGGGAAAATATTGTTTCCTTTAATAAATCACAAGTTAAATGTTTTTATGAATTTATGTGCTTTTTTCAGCTTAAAGTAAAACATAACATGTTCTGTAAAGTATGCTTGTTTTTATAAGCAGCACCTGGAAGGCAGTGTATAATTTATGTGCAACCCACCAAATTCTTCTAGATTTTTCCTCCCTAGCAAATATTTTGTTCTCACTAGAATCCTAGGAAGAATGTTTGCCCAAAATGTAGGTTGCATTCACATATGTATCATGTTAAGCCATTTTTTTAACTATAGTTGTTTAGAATAGAAACTTTACTATCTTGCTTCATTCTTCACACTATGCCAAAAAGAAACAGCCCACACTGCATCTTACAATGCAATGTATAGTATAATCCAGTTCTCACATAATGCCAAATGGGAAATCTTTTTTTTTCTGTACTTGTTTAAATAAGCTACAGGAGCCTGAATCATTACATAGTTTTGAAGTGTGATATATGGGCTTAAGCATGTAATAAATTAACATCTAGAAAATCATGTTATTGCCCAGATTTATGATTCTTAAGAGTTTATTTTATTCTATATCTAATGTTTACATTAGTTTAATAATTGCCTGTTAGCAATGCTTCTTGTCAGTAACCTGAGAATTGTACCCATATTAAACGTAATAAATACAGAACAGTGCATAATTCTATATATGCCTACTGCTAGAAGACCTGAAGGACCAGGATACACCATCCGGGAGAAAATCTATCTCTGTTCAATCCACATGAAAATGCATAAACCATGGTGAAAACCAAATAACGATGTAAGAACCAAATCAAAGCAAATTTATTCACACTCTTAGAGGAATCTTGATTCTGAAAAGAGGATTCAGGACCACACTGCAATTTCTCACTGTCACTTTTTAGGCATCAGAGGCATTGCTCTACTTTCCATAATCATCATAGTTCTTCTTATCTACTGCTTTAGTTGTCATGTCCCCCTCCCCCCCCCAAAAAAAAGATGGGGTACTGTTAGGAAGCATAGGAGGTGCAATAGAATTGAATATCATACCAGTAGGTTCTTTTTCCACAAGCAATGATACTAAGAAATACAGACATTTGAAACTAGCTGGCACCAAAGCAGTTCTGTGATGCGTCTCCTGTTAAGCTTGCATAGAATTGCATAGAGTATTCTCTTTTGCATGAATTCAGAACCAAAGCTTCTGTGTCAATGTTACATTGGTTTTTTTTCTCTTCTTCCTATTAAAATATATTTGACATAGCATATGTATCTTTGCCTAACAATGAAAGAAAGAACCAATAGGACTTCATAAATGTTTTAAATATAAGTTTATATAGGAATTCTGCTCACATAATCAAGAACAGCAACTGAGTCAAATTCTTTTGAAGAGCAAATGCTAACTTCAGAGGCTGGTTCTCCTCATTTATAGAATCCAAAAAGGTGTTTACTTTGATTTTGGCTTAGCTTTATGGCTGACATTCAGCCATTGTGGATTATAAACACTAATCGATAATGAAGTGTTGTATATAAATCCTGCAACTGTGACTTACTTAACTAGTCATGTTATTATAAACTATAGCGTAGCACAATGCTGTAAATCTAACTAACTACTAAAAAGGAGAGCATTCCTCTGTGCAACTAGGTTTTGGCAGCAGTCTTCTCAGTGTGGTTCTCTAAAGGAAACTAGGTATTGACTTCTGGCTCTCTAGAGAACAATACATGTGCCCAAGCAATTCTGGTCTAGAAATATCCCAAATATTGCTGCAATTGCCAAGAAATAAAAAAGCACATATTTATAGAGTGGGTTTGCTTTCGCGGAGAATTTTGTAGAACAGTGGAACAAAGGTTCATTGAAGGTAAGCATAAACTGCCAAAAATGGCTCATTTATTTTCTGTTTTGTAAAGCTATTAATCACCATCAATGAGGGAAGTCTTAATTAGCAAATACATTATTAGTGCCATGAATATGTAAAGACCCATGGTTCAGTCTTTACTCCTCATAACTACATATATACATCCCTGCAAAGGGGGTGGGGGGGGTTGATAATAGGAAGAAGTGCTTTGCTATTTCCTATCCTAGCTTGTAGATCTGGGGTTTCCTGTTGGTCTCCCATCCAACCTCTAATGAGGCCTAATGAATCTTAATTTGTTGAGGTTGACCTAATCTAGCTAAGTGCTGCTACCTAGTGGGATGCCAAATGAATTTGTCCATTCTTATAAAAACTAAATGAATTACTTGCACTTTCTTCCTCTCCTTCCCTCTCAGTTGGGAGTGAGAGAGATTGCAAAGACAGACCTGGGTATATCTGATTTTTGTCAGGTACACAGCGTTCTGGAGCACAGCCCACTGGCAAAAACATGTGGCGTTTTATCCACAGCAGCATTAGAAATGTTCTCTGCTCAGTTTGGCGCCAATGATCGAAGTCTGTTGTTAGCTGGAGTTCACACAGACGTCTTGCCAGGTCTGCCCAGAATACTGTCTCCTGCGACTTCCTGTGGTCTTGCATAATATTTCCTTGCTGTTTGTTATAACTTTGTGCATTTGCTGGAGCTGCCTGTGATGCTAACAGAGCACATTAAGGGCTCAGGCTCTCAACCAAAAGATCTGATCCCTTGAGGAGCTGCCAGGGGTCACTTCAGGTGACATAATTAAGTTGCACTGCTCATGTAGGTGACTTCTGTTTGGAGTTCTGAGGCAGATGATGTGTTCCCCCACCCTTGTACCTTTCTGATTTATCTGACTTTGGTCCCATAAATAACAGTGAGCCTGTTACCTTTTGAATTGGTACATGGAGACCATATCCTAAAGGTACCAATATAAGCAAAGTGGATGTAGATCATAGAGGTAGCTGTAGAACCTTTTCATGCAGAGTTGAGTTCATCAGCTTTCAGATGCTAACCAGAAAAGACGTCAGATGTACAAAATCTATGATAGAGCTAACCTCTCACGTAGACACTCTCAGTATCTAAGATAAGATACTGACAGCTATTTCTAAGAAATATTACAGCACTATCAAACCAGAATTGTTCCACATATCACACCAGCTGGGGTAGTAAAAAAAAAAAAGTGGGTCTGGAGAAGTACCCTGCACCCTTTTGCATCTTTTAGTACAGGGCCAATTGCTTTGGCCTTTTTCTATTGGAAATATGTGGGATGGGTTGAAGGAGAAAAATAGGTGCCATAAGAACCCCAAATGGGTTGCAAATATTTAAAACATTGGTTTTACCACTTAAAACTCCTGACACTCCCTTAAAATGAGTTCAACTAGGGAGGATAGCCACCACATGCCATGTTTAGGCAAAGCATAAAAGAGTCTACAAGTAGCTCTTACCTACAATCACAATTGGGACCAGAATTTCTATCGTAATTTTGTGTGGCTATATCGTGAATCATCATGCGACTGGACACGATTTTAGGACCATTTTTACTGTGGTCATTAAAATAATCACCATAGTCATTACTCAAGTTGCATGATTGTTAAAGAAATCCCATCGTCATTAAGCAAATCTAGCTTTTCCAATGGAAGCCAGCTGAGAAGGTCTCAAATTTCATCCTGTGACTGCAACATGGTGCAACCATCATATTCCTTCCTTGCTTTTTATTGTTTTAATTTACTTGTTTTAATTTGACCCTGTTTTGTTCATCTACATTTTCTTCTGCTAACATGTACATACACATAAACATAGGCATATATTTACACACAAACACACAGAGGAAAATATTCAAGCAACAATACACAGAAAATTAAGAATTAAATGTGTTATATAAATATCATGATAGCAAAATAACGTTTAGAGATTTGTATTATCATAATAAAAAGGAAACAGGAAAAAATAAATATATTCTATGTACAGAATTCTGTTTGGCCATGACAGATACCAAGCAACTCAATACAGTAATACAGCTCTCTACTTTGGTTTTCTGTTAGGTGATAGGAAGGCAGTCCCATTCCTGCCTAGGCAGGAGATTGAACTAGAAAACCTCCAAGACCTCTTTCAACTCTGCTATTGTATATGTACGTATATAAATTGCTACACATTACAGTAATTTGCTAGTTATATTCCTTTGAATGTTCCGTGAAGCATCTTGTCCATCAAGTCCTGTTTTATTGATTGATTCATTGCATTTTTGAACCACCTATCTCCTTAAAGAGTTATATTTTATATATTTATATATTGAGTGTTTGCACCACAATCCACATTTGCACCACAAAATTCAGATGACCACTGGATGGCAGCATGTAAGCCTTCTTTGTTGCCATCTAGATGTCATCTGAATTTTTAAAATCTCAATTCTGGTGGCATTTATTAATTTATAAATTTTTACATGGGCACTCAACTCAAACAATGATTCTAAGAGATGGACAATGAACCAAAAACAGAGAATAAATCAATTCAGTTAAAATTCAATCAAACATTAATAGATGACCAGGAAGTGATATCCATACCGTACTCTGGACATTCCAACATTCCAACATTCACAGCGCCCTATCAGCTCCCTCCCCACTCCCCGCACAGATTTTAACAGTTATTGGCAGGCAGTTCCCAATTGCAAAATTCGGTGTGCTATTTCATTTTCAATGTGTTTGTTTGCCACTTTGAGGTGCCAGCTTTCCTAGACTGAGAGCTTCCAAGATCTTGAATGGCCTTCTGCAAAGAACTGTAGCAGCTGCTGTTCTGCAGGATTGTGCTGGCAAGGTAGAAGGGAAGGTGGGGTTACACTGATATTACAGAAATCAGTAGGGTTGTTTTCATGTGTTTAATTAATTTCATGCTTTTGTGGATGATACATAGTCTAAACATGGAATGGAGGAGTGGGGGGTTATATCTCTATTTATTTAGGTTGAGGGCTGGGGCTGCTTTTACTTCTCATCACTTTTGCCACTCAGCTGCTATTTGGAGCTGACGGCAGAGATGAGAGGCGGCTGCTGGTCCATATCGCCTTCTGAGTACCCATGGACTGGAGCCAAGTTTTAGTCTGATCCCAG
>JAPKID020001803.1:0-14222 GCA_026931265.2 Tropidonophis doriae
CTGAAGATGATGAAAATGAATTCATCGAAACGTTGCAACAGCACCTCCAATTTTACACGGGAAAAGACCCGAATAAATAGGAAGTACCATAAGAATCTACTTTTGACTTATTCACCAACCACTATATTTTTGTAGGATGTGAGGCACTGGGGTTTTGTTGGGGGTGGGGGGAGAGCTGGTCCTTTAGAATTTATAAGGTCTTTTCCAGACTGATGCCCTTTAAATCTCTTAGGTCTTTAGTTCCCATATTTCTTAGGCAGCACAGCTGACATCCAAAGTGCATGGGGTTTGGGGAAATTATGTTTGCTGCATCAATGGTAGTCTTGGGGAATGAGATCATAGCATGACTGAATGGAATAAGAATAGACGAACAATATGAGTGACTGCATATTATACAGAAAAAAAATCCACGCAAAAGCAACCTTAATATATGTTTTTCAGTTAATGGTATGATGATATTAGTCTGTTGCTCTTTAGCCTGAAATTAAAGCCTTGGTTTGGCCCACCAGTAGTCCTTTGATCGTTTGTGACATAAATTATAATCAGCTTCAATGCAGAGGCTTTTTATACTGCTGACTATATTTAGCCTACGCTTTTTTTTTCTTGTAAAGCTATTGGGGTTTAACCCAGATTTATTTTAATTTAGCCAGAGTATCACACACCTGCTGGAGACCTTTTAATATTTCAGGTAGTCCTTGACTTGTTACTATTTGTTTAATGATAGTTTGAAATTACAACGGAGCTGAACAAATGGCTACATTAAGTCATCCTTGAAGTGTATTCTACCACTCCCTCCGTCTCATGATTGTGATTTGGGCAGCTGGTAACGGCATTTCTGATAGATGCAGCATCCTGGGGTCATGTGGTCAAAATTGCTACCTTCCCAGCTGGTTTCTGGCAAGGATTCAACGGGAGAAGCCAGTTTCACTTAATGACTACATAATTCATGTAATGTATGTGGCGAAAAAGGTAATCACATTGGGTATTTTTTATTTATTTATTTATTTATTTATTTATTTATTTATTTATTTATTTTTGATTGATTGATTGATTGATTGATTGATTATTTATATTTCGTGTTTCTTAACAGCCCATCCCCCTCAGAAAGGGACTCTGGGCAGTGGCCATGTAATGTCTCACTTAACAATGAATTTTCTGATCCAAATTGCGGTGATAAGGTGAGGACTACCTGTATTGCGATACAATCAGCAACTATCCTGTTAGTAAGGGTACCATGACTTGAAACAATGTTTTAGTACATTTCGATCAAGGGCAATATTTATCATAGCTATTGGGAAAGAAAAAGAGCACACATTTAACTTTTGTAGCTCCCTCAAGATCCGAGTCTTATCTGTTAAGTGTTATAAATAGTTCTGGGAGAGTTGTTATAAAAGTCTCATAGCTTCAAAAGAAATATTTGTGTTCCCTAACATACACTTTTTCCTTTATATTTTCCAACCTCTTCCTTTTTCTCGTTCCGGAACAATTTATTTCATAGAAGTTGTTTCCCTGATGGGGAATTTTGGTATTGTGATGTTGCCATGGCTGTTCCCAGCAGACTGGAAACAGGCTTGAAATGAAGCTTCCTAATCACAAGCACACAAGATAGGTTGTCCTCAACTTTCAACAGTTCATTTAGTGACTGTTCAAAGTTATAACAGCACTGAAAAAAGTGACATGATAATCAAAGATGCCATGATTGCCTGGGGGAGGAATATAGGGAGGAGTATTAAATTAGAGGAATGGCAAACAATTTGAGGAAAACCATGAAAATGACCCTGGGCTCTTAATTTAAGGAAAATTTATATAAAATGTTATACGGGTGGTATCTAGCACCTGCTCGAATTGCAAATGTGTTCCCAAACTCATCAGATAGATATTGGAAATGTAAGATGGCCAGGGTTACATTTTTTCACCAATGGCGGACTTGTCCAATAATCACCCAACTTTGGAAAAAAATACAAATTTGGCTTTTGGAAATAACAGGCATTAATTTTCCTCTCAAACCCAGCTAGAAAGCCAAGAGGTCTACAAAATTCCATGTAAAATCTGCCCTGCCACTTACATAGGACAAACCAACAGAAGGATAAGTGCACGTATTGCTGAACATAAAAATGCATTAAAAAATCAACTTAATACCTCATCTCTTTATCAGCATTTCAAAACTACAGGACATGACATTGACTTTCAAGGAACTAACATGATCTCCAAGGCTGAACAGCTGAACAGGAGAATAATCAGAGATGCCATTGAAATAGAGAAGCAATCTAACAGTATGAACAAACGTGATGACACCTCATACCTACCAGACATCTGGAAGCCAGCACTGACCAACAGATGAGCACCACCCTCCTCCACCCAAGCCGTTGAAATTCAAAATAAGGAGAAACATACAAATGAGACCAATCAGCATCCATCTACCAGTCATGGTGCATGCACACACACACACACACACACACACACCCCAAACAGAAAAGGAAGAAAATGTCACTTTTAAAAATCAATAAAATAGCCAAATTTTAACTATAAAAAATACATTGTTTATTTAACAGATAGAATCCACAAAAATGGTGATAAAAGACTGTCTTATGCAATGTGAGTTAATCAACTCAGAGCTGCAAGTTTCATCTTAACATATAAGTGCAGGGAGATAATGTATGAAGATTTGGAATTCAGTACTTCCTGTACATTGAAATTGATGGTATTATCTTATGTCTTTCTTAAATCTTAACAAGGTAGTGAATCTTTAAACAACTTTTTGGGTATCAATAAAGGAAAAGAATGAAATCGAGTAAGAAACGGAAAGCCAAACCGTCTGACTCTGAAATGGTAAGTAGCCCAATCAATCTCTCTCTCCCACCCCACCCCCCTTTCTCTTTCTCTCACACACAAAGGGGTGGGGGGTGGACAGTTGTATGTATGTTTTAATTGCATCCAATTGATTCAGAATCATGATGATGATGAAGAAGAATTTACATACAATAAAAAAGAAAGAATATATCTCACCACACAAAAGGATACATCTCATGTACTAAATAAAAAACAATCTCTCTGAAGATCTTGGATGTTTCTATACTAGTTGTGATTCTTGATAGCCTTTACGGAGTATACTTTATTACCTTTTTTTTCTTTTCCTACAATCTTATATACTCAGATCCTGAAAAAACAACAACACTATTTTTGGGAGTAAAAAAAAATTAATTTGGGCTTGTTTTTTAACACTGAAAATTTGGTTAAATTTGTATAAATGAACTTTAGACCTAGGTTTATTTCTCTTTTTTCCTACAGCAGAAAGCCAAAATTGGGGTACTATCAATAAAAATCAGCAGTTTATAAAGGGAAGCACAGTAGATTCTCTTCTCTGCCCTCTTGTCTTAGCACTATTGTTTCTGATTGCATTGCAGTACTATGCTTAAATTGGGAGTCTAGATTACAAAATGTCTAGAGAAAATAAAGACATGCTAAATGTTTTATCTGCTGAGAGATATATTTCTAGGAGGACATATTTTGCAAAGTGCAGAAATCATGTGTATTAACAGAACAAATATATACATCTAAGACATAAAAATATTAGTATTTAAATTATTTCACGTTGGAAAAGGAAATTTAAATATTATCTCTTTTTAATATGAAAAGGAATCACAATGTATCTAAGTGCCATCTTTCTGACAGATTTGAAGCAGTTTTCAGCCTTCCCTAGGCCTACTTACATATAGGACTAGGGGAGAAATGATAGCAGTGTTCTAGTATCTCAGGGGTCGCCACAAAGAAGAGGGAGTCAAACTATTCTCCAAAGCACCTGTGAGCAGAACAAGAATCAATGGGTGGAAACTAATCAAGGAGAGAAGCAACTTAGAACTGAGGAAAAATTTCCTGACAGTTAGAACAATTGATCAGTGGAACAGCTTGCCTCCAGTAGTTGTGAATGCCCCAATACTGCAAGTCTTTAAGAAGATGTTGGATAGCAATTTGTCTGAAATGGTATAGGGTTTCCTGCCTAGGCAGGAGAGTTGGACTAGAAGAACTCCAAGGTCCCTTCCAACTCTGCTATTTTATTGTATTATATTTTCTTGCAAAAATATTTCAGAGCAACTAGCAAAGATTGTCAGAAACCTAAAAAGAATCATATAAGAACTCTGTTATTCATTTTACCTCTGAGCCAATTGTATGCATCTTTTTAAATTGCCCAATAATTTACTGAACAGTTATATAATTTATTTACAAACTAAAACCTTAACATTGATTCTAGTAGTGATAGCATTCTGGAAAAAAACAATTATAGAAGTGAAGCAAGCATTCAAAAATTTCAACTGTAGAAAAATATGGCTGCACAGGAAATAAATGGTGCCAGATACACAAGTCATACATACTACCTGAGCTACACTGTTTGCCAATGTGTTCTAGATACAATTCAGTGTGCGGGGTTTAACCTTTAATGACTTGGGTGTAGGTTACTTGAGGGACTGTCTTTTTTCTAAGAGGCTCTAGTGTCCAATCCAGCAGATTAGGCATATTGCAGAGCCCATCCACCAAAGGGTATCAATTAAATTTAAGATCCTTATTTATTCAAAGTTTCATTGTGCATTTTAATTGAATGTCTATAAGATACTTAGAGTCTGATCTAGTGAGATGTGTAGTATAAAGGATAATAATATTCATAGTAATAGTAATAATCCTGAATATTCTGACTTTGCCCAGAAACCCCAACCCCACCCTACATGGAACTACCGACATATTTAGATGCTACTTGATTAGGACTTGAACTATTAAATTTTTATCTGTCGCAGCCTGTGAATCGAATTCAAAATTAAATCTATAATAATAGTAATGACAATAATAACTAGAAGATGGGTCTTCTCTGAAATTGCCTGTTCTTTGTGGAATATTTTCCCCTCAGATATTACAATGACCCCAACCCTGTTAACCTTTCATAACGCTGTAAAAACCTGGCTCTGTATCCTGGTTTGGGGCTTGGAATGTATTGGGGGCTCAGTTTGCTGACTTTATTGTTAGCTAGTTATACAATACAATAGCAGAGTTGGAAGGGACCTTGGAGGTCTTCTAGTCCAACCCCCTAGGGAGGAAGCCCTATACCATTTCAGACAGATGGCTATCTACCTTGGCTACTGTACATATTTATTTTGGGTTGTTTTTACTGTTTATTGTTTTTCATTATTTCACCTGTTTTATAGTTTCAGAATGGTAAGTCTCTTAATATCACTTGATTGAGTAGGCAGTTATAGAAATTGAATGAATGAATAAAATGCAAACTGGCATAATTGAAAAAGAAGAATATTTCCTCAATCATAAATCTTTTGGGGAAAAATATTTGGAAGGATTCTTTTCCAATTAAGAGTGATTACTGTGATTACTGTGAGTTGATAATGTTTCAAATTACATTTTCAAAAAGTGCTTTAGCACATCTGTCTTCAAGCAAGCCACATCTTTTATCTCAGCAGCTCTTTCTATGAAAGATAGCTTGGCTGCTTTAGAGAAGGGGTCTCCAACCTTTGCAACTTTAAGTCTGAAGGACTTCAGCTTCCAGAATTCTTCAGCCAGCTTTCAGCCTGTTAACTGTTTTTGTTAGCTTGCACACATTTTTTCCTTAGAAGCTCAAGGTGACCTACACTCCTCCCATTTTTCTCCACAACTCCACTAAGAATAATTCTCAGCTCTCCATGTCTCCAAATATTTAGTGTCTTCCAAACCAGGGCTCTCCAACCTTTGCAACTTTAAGTCTGAAGGACTTCAGCTCCCAGACTTCTCTGGGAGCTTTGCTGGCTGGAGAATTCTGGGAGCTGAAGACCTTCAGACTTAAAGTTGCAAAGGTTGGAGACCCCTGCTTCAGAGTGTTGCAAAGAGATGCTATGTTTGCTCCCATTGTGTACATTTTTTTAGATTAAATAAAACTTGCACAGCTGTTTTACTGATTATCATTATGAATTGAAGGAGTGTCCTTATTATCTGCATCGTTTTTTTCAAATTAAGTAATTAGAATGTATTGATTTGTGAGCAATATTTCTCTTGTTTCAAATTCTCTGAGATTTTAGATTTCTAATGAGAAGTTTAAGGCTAAATGATCCAACTCTACTAAATCTGATTTTCAGGGCTTTTTTTCAGGAATCCCATGAAAATGTTAATTTTTACACATCGTCGTCATAACATTTATATGTGCTGCATTTATGCAACAACTAAACATAATTCTGCCACTTTCCTGCCTACTTTTATTTTTTTATTGATTTTATTTTCCTCTTTTTAATTGTAATTGTTTTTCTTCAGGAACCCTCCACCAGTACAATGCAAGGAGAGAGGAGTGCATCTCCTACAAGAAGTAGCTCTACTTTGGACCCTAATCAAAAACAGCACTGTAGTTACGAACCTTCCAGCAAATGTAGTAATGCCATAATAACATATTTATCATTTATGCCCAATCTTGGTGATTTCAAAGTGTTACCTTTAGAAATATTTGAAATCATGTTGGGCTATCTTTCAGGTAAGTCATTCTATCCCACATGCGAAATAGGCAACCATATTGCCACTGTAAAATTGGGATCTAAATTCAGGGTGGAATTCTAAGTCCATGAAAGGACAATCACGAAATCATTGGATTTTTCAACCTTCCTTTCTTTGGCTGGAGAAGAAGTATCCGTGGAAGCTCTTTTAACTAGAAGCATAGCTATTTCACAATCACTGTTTTGATAAATATCAGTGTGAAAAAGTTGCACCCCAAAGACATTGTTAGTGAGTGACCAGGATACACTTTAAAGAAGGGGTGTCAAACTCAAGGCTGAGGGCCAGATCTGGCCCATGGGGTGCTTACATCCAGCCTGTGGGCCTGCCCTGGAAACAGCAAGGACTAGCCTGCAGTGCCTCTGCCAGCAAAAATAGAGCTCGGGAGATGTGCGGGCAGTCCTCCAGAGCTCTGTTTTTGCTAGCAGAGTTGCAGGAGGCCATTGCAGCCAAAAACGGAGCTCACTGTCAAAGCACTAGAGCACTCCAACACGAGCAACGTCCAGCTGGTCACACCCACCCTAGCCAGGCTCACCCTTCCCCGTCTGAGGTCAAACACAGCCCTGATGCAGCCCACAATAAAATCAAGTTTGTCACTCCTGCTTTAGAGAATCATATTCAAAGTATTCTTATACTTAAAGTTGATCTATTTATTTTCAGTCCCACTGCCCCAGTTAAAGAAATAGGACAAACAAAATTTTGTGGAAGAAAGGCTGTACTATATGCTCCCAGGGCAATGAGTACCATTGCCTGTTGTGCCACATAAAATTATTCCTTCAAAATATATTGCATTAAATGTTTTAAAACATTTTCTTAAAAAATAAGATTTCTTGAAGGACTGCAAAACAGGCAAAATTAGGCTATTATCAGTACTGACATTGATGGCCTGTGTTTTTCAGCATGCACAAAGGCTGGAATCACCCCACTCACCCATTACTGATTGTAAATATATTTTTACACATTCATTTTTTTTCTGTTTATTCTCTTTTTAGGTACATCAGTTGTTTGCTTCCATCTTAGGAACTTCAATAACTAAAATTTACACCAAACAAAGAATTGCTAACCTGTTTTAAATCTAAATGAATTTCTGAAAGAAAAATAACCAGGGCTGTGCAGCTCTTGGATTCAATCTCCAGAGATTGCTTCCTAGCTCTCTTTCAAATGCCAATAGTGCACAGCCTTAAAAATAAGCTTTTGACCATGTGATAACATGGAGAAAATACTTAAGCTATAATGTGAGAGGAGACAGAAAGCAATATCTTGCATCTGAATAAACTCCAAAACCACCAATTGACTCAGTTTAGGATCTTTCTGTACACGCCAGCATAATTTTCACTTCCTAGGTCTTTGAAAATAACTTGGTGCCAGTTCAGATTTCTTCATATCACAGCCAGTCTTTGATTGCTGAATTCTAGTCCCACTACTTGAAAATAGTCTTCAAAGCTGTTTTACTTGTTAATTAGACAGAATTAAATTGGCTCAACTGTCCATCAAAAAAGACAATACAGAATCACAGAGGGATGGAGTGTGAAAATCCATTTATGGTAATATGAGTTTTTTTAACCAATTTCCTCAGGGTTTTCTTAGAGCAGTGGTTCCCAAGCTGATAATGCAGGAAACTGTTGAAATGAACAAACAACAAATTGTAGATAATATAAAACTTGGATGCATTTGAAGACTTGGCTTGGGAGAGGCAGCTTGCCTGGTGAATTTTAATTGTTTTGTAATAATAAATAACTCCTTTTCTCTTTCTCCATTCCTCCTTTCAAGATACCTCTTTCCATTACTTCACCCCCATTCAGTTCCTCTTCTTTATTGATTATTTCTGTGTAAGGATGTTTAAGTGGCTGCTGTTACCTACAAGACACAAAAATAACAACATGTGACATCATCATGCAAGCTCAGTCCTTTTGTATTTGTCTTGTACCATTGAACACAAGTATCTAAGGGACCCTAGACATTATGTTGTAATACATAATGTCTCTTTCCCATAGATTCCTATTGAAGGGAGAGGAATGTATGTTCTTGTATGTTTCTGTATGTGAGAATTTCTTTTTATTAAGAAAATTTATTAAGAAAACAAGAATGTAAGTTGTATATGAGAGAGAGAATGGTTGGTATATGCAAATAGAGATGAACTACATTTGTAAATGGGGCATTTTATTTTACAGGAAATTAATTTGATTACATTAATTTATTTTTTTATATTGGCCCTGTCTTCTATAAGTATGGCTCATTAAAAATAGTACTTGAAAACTCGTGGGAATATCAAAAACAAAAGATTTTGTTACTCACGTAATATTTCATATTTTGAAAAAAATGTGGGTTCCTACATATGTCATTTGAAAAGATCATACACGATTATTTGTATCACCATGTGCCTATCTTGGCTTAAGAGCAGTCCCAAATTTGTCTGATGAATGAAAGAAAAAGAACCACTGAGTGAATCAAAACCTTACAATTACTTTTCTTTTTCTTCTTTATTCAGTGAAAGATATCAGTATGATGAGCATGGTTTCAAAGATTATCAGAGATCGTATTGTTAATTACATTTCAACTCCTTCTGGAAGTAGGAAATTTTTTCCACAGGATTTCCATAACCAAGACCAATCTGACTCTTCAGAATCCTTCCTTCTGGAACACTACAGTTCATTAGGTGATCAAAGCCTCATTCTTTTCAGATATTTCAAAACAGGAAGCAGATAGAAAAACATATTAAGATGTATAAATCTCAGCTAACTGAAGAATGCTCAGCTTCAAATTGCATCCTTTCAATTAATAAGATTATTGCAGGATAGGAAAAATGTTTCATTTTAGTAAATGCATGTTCATGTCAAATCAGCGTCTAGATTAATATAGTGAAGAAAAATCAACTTGATCATAAATATAAGAAATAATTTCTTAGAAAATACATTTATAACAAGAAAGAAACTGTAATTTCTTGCAACTGCTCAGTGGGTGGGGTTCTTTTTATTTGTATTTATATTATTATGAACTGATATTTTTAATGATCAGTAGGTTTGAAGTATGATAGTGTAGGTGAAACAGTGAGAAAATTAATTTCTGCCTTTCCATTTCTCTGTTTTTTACTGTAATACTCTCCGTGCTCTTTCCCCCTGTGAAATTTTAAATGAATATTTATCTTTTCAAATTTATATCTGAATTCTATTTTAGGGCAAACAGAACAGGAAAAGGGAACTGCAATAGTTAAATATAGCAAGAGAATAAACTTCTACCCTAAACACTCCTATTTTAAGTGTGTGCGTGTGCGTGCACATTTCCCATTTCTAATGGGAATTAGAAATCTGAAAAATGTATTGCTTTACAAAATTTATGGAGCTTTTGCCAAGCTCTTTCCATACCATTATTATGATCATGTCAACACATCTCTCTGGATGTTTTCATGCTGAAAACATCCCTGTTACTATAGCTTCTTTTTTTTATTTCTTTTCCATACAACTTATTCTATCTATCTCACTGTTTTCTTGCCATGCTCACCCTGCTTCTCTTTTCATTTATTTGCAGCGGCAGTTCTTTCACTCTGAACCTTTCCACAAAACCCATTTTGACAAAACCCAACCTTCGCTGTAGCCATATGATATCTTGTTGGCATAATGATTTATAGTTTTCCTTTTCAACAGTATCCCTTATGTTTTTCAGCAGGCCAACAAAATATGTTATCCACGTGATGGGTGAGTTAATATTTTCAGGATGCTGATCAGTTAATGAATAACCAATGGCATCTCTGTCCCATCCTCCCATCTAAATTACTCACTTCCCTGATTTCAATGAAACAGACACCATGGAAACTGCCAATCACAAACAAGTCTAGGTTGATTTCATATCTATGCTTACTTTCCTCTTTTAAACACCATGGAATTTTGTTGGTTGAAAGAGGTGGGTTAGCTGTTTAATAGTGCTATATGGAAAGCAGAAGTATTATAGCTATGTAAACAATAGTATAGGAATGAAAAAAGATCACATGGGTCTTGGAATAAAAGTAAAATTGGATTGCTAGGCCACTTAAATAAATAAATGCAATAAGTAACTAATTTCCCTATGGCTCCTGCTCCTTAATTCAATATAGTTTATAGATTTTGAAAAGCATCTTCACGAAAACATTTCTTCAAACCTCTCTGTATGATTTTTTCTGTTTTTTTCTTTCTAGGCTTATTATTTAAAAGATGCACTTTACTCCTCCCTACAAAAGAGAGACTGAAGTACATACATAAAATATTTTCAGAAGTAAGCACAGATGTTTTCCAATAAATATTGGCTCTGTTAATTTCTATATCCCATTGAAATAAATTGAAGGATACCTTTTTTCTATTGCTTTTTTTATAGATTCCCTGTTTCCAATTCTATGGCTGTGCAGATCCTTTGCACTGTTTGGGATTATATTGTTATGGAGAATTTTTACAGGTAAAAGCAATAGAGTGTTTTACAATGTTTTAAAAATAAATATATTTATTATGGCATAAGATTTTGTACCTTAGAATCCATCACTGCATGCTGTATAAACTTTATTCTACAGCTATATATTCCAAAGTTCCATTCTGTTCAAAGTTGGGTAAAGATATTGCAGAATTTATTATTTGGACTACACAGTATTTATCTGTATTCCAAGATAAATCATATTCTCTACTCTGTCACTGGCCACTTTTATTAAATTTCACATTACAAAAAAGGTAAATAAAACACTTGTATCATATCATTTAGAGTCTTCAAACTCTAAAATATTGGGGTTTTAAAAATATTTCTGTTGGCTTATTATATATGTTTTCAGACCGTAACAGCTGGTTGGGATGAAGCCGAATGTGAGCAGGTTTACAATTTCATCTGTGAGGTCACCAGCTTATCTCGGAGAATTAAGAGAGTTGTCCGCAGCAAGCCTGGTAAATAGTCTATGTTGTGAGCATGTTATAAATATGGACTTCTGTGTCTAATAGCTGTGAAAGCAATAGTGACTACAGACTTTAAACTTGCAAAAGTGCCATCTAAAATAATTATTTTTCACACAATATACAGGGTTTTAACCAGTGATGGGTTGCCAATTTTGTTACTACCGGCTTGGGTGCACTCCCGCCCATGCATGTACAGAAGCGTCGAGGGTGGGCGGAGCCTCCTGGTGCCGCTACTACCGATTCGGCTGATCCAGGCCAAACCGGCAACAACCCACCCCTGGTTTTAACATTAGAAAACTAAATTCAAACTAATGCCAAAATGTTATTAATTTGTTTAGGGCGTTTCCGTAAATTGGAATTGAGGATAAGGACATTTTGCCGTGATGTACTTCTAATCCATTGGATGCATCAGAGTGATTCAATATTTTGGCTGATCTGTATTTTAAAGTCATGGCCAACGGTAAATCAAGCTCGGCTGCTGTATCTAATACTTGGGCCTGTATCTACAGAGGATGGTAAGCTGTTTTACTTAATAAAACATAGAAGTATTCGGATAAGAGTTGGAAAACAGGAAAGGAAGTAGCATATTAAGCATGAAGAAAATCAGTTGCAATCCTACTAATGATTTTCTAGCAAGGTAGCAAATCCTTGCTAGAATTATTAATGTATTAATTGCTGAATCTAGAATTGTCTTTTTTTAAACCTCAATAAATAGTATGGCTAATTGATATCTCAAGACAAATTCTCCTTTATTGCTTAATATCATTCAGGAAATGTTGCTTGGCGGAGTATGATTCAAGGCCCAACAGATGAAAACAATTTGAAAGAGCTGGCAGATGCTGTTAAACTATTATATGAAACAGAAAAAGATGAGTGGACGACGAATGATATTGTCAATCTGATAGATGAGCTTACAGGTTTGTTTGCACACTTGAATCCAAGATACCGTCAAGTCTTTGTTTATCGACCACAACTGGAACCAGCAGTTCTGTTGTTAAGTGAAATGATCACATGACAGTGACTGTGATTTTCCAGGAGATTAACAGGAATGGGGCTAGCCTTATTTGGAGGGAGGGGTGAGAGAATGTTCCATAAGGTTGGTGCCACAACAGAGAAGACCCACCTCCTGGGACCCATCAAATGTAATGATGGTACCCTCCAAATGTCCTCTGTGACAGATCTTATGGGACACTGATTTAATCAGAATACCTGGCCCCATGCCATGAAGGCCTTCAAAGGTTAAAACCTACCTTGAATTAGATCCAGAAGCAAACTGACAGCCAATACAGCTCATGGAGCAGAGGTATGGTATGTTATATCCTGTTATTCTGCACCAATTACGCTTCTGAATATTCTTCAAGGGCAGCCTCATATAGAGTACATTACAGTAATCCAGTGTGGAGGTGACTAGAGCATGGGTGACTGTCAGTGACTGTCACTCTAGGAACAGGTGCAACTGGTGCACAACAGGAAGCTCTTTGAACAGGAGTCATGAGTCAAGGAGGATCCCCTGATTATACACTGGGTCTGTCTGGGGAAATGCAACCCCATCCAGCATTAAAGATGGGAAGTCTGAGAACCAGTAGCTCACACACCCCAACAAATCCAAAGCCACTCAGTTCTGCCTGGGTTTAGCTGAAGCCTGTTGTTTCCTATGCAGATCCTCACAGCCTCCTGGGATCTACAGCACTGCATAATTCGCCAGAGGCACAGACTGAGTATCATCGGAGTACTGATGCCTCACCCAGTGACAAGGGATGATGAACTCACCCAGCAGTGTCTTGTAGATAGATGATACATAAGAGGAGAGAATCCTACAGCCACCCACAAAGTAGAAAGTAGAGGCTAAGGGTGGGCCCCCTCTCCCTAATCATCACTGACTGGGATTGATCCCAGAGAAAGTGGGGAAACCAGCAGAGAGCCCTGTGCCCCCACTCCCAATCCTCTGACTCTTTCTAGCGGGACCCCATGGTTGATGGTATTAAAAATCACTGAGAAGTCAAGTAAGGCAAACTGGATGCACAAACCCATCCCACCCTTGGCAGAGGTCATGCAAAAGTGTGACCAATGCCATTTGCATCTCATACCCAGGTCTGAATCTTGTTAGAAAAGGATTCAGATAATCCACTTCATGTAAGGACCTCTGAAGCTGTTGTATAACCAACGTTTTGATCACTTTCCCCTGAAAGGGAAGGTTAGATAATGAAAGTAAATTATCCAGTAAGGTGGGGTATACAGGAAGGGGTAAACCAAGGCCTTCCTAAGAGATAAGAAGAAGAATTAATCACCTTCAGAACTCTTCAGAACTCTCACCAGAACTCTTCATGTGACACCTTCCAGCCACTTTAATAAGCCTGGAGAGACCTGGTTTTAAAGAGCGAATGGTGGAATTCCCAAGTACTCTTGCCCATTGCCTTATCTACTGAAAAGCACACAAGCTAAATCTTAAAAATGCCATAGTTTTATTACTGAACTCCTATAAAAATCCAAAGTAGTTTATAATGTTGATATTTTTTTTACTGCTTGTTTTGTGGATTAGATAAATTATTGTTGTATTGTGCCTCTTTTTAAATAATATTTTCAAATGTAAGAAAATTAAAGTTAAAAGTTAAACATGCATGTGTGAATACTATATGTGCTGCGACATTTATGTTTGTGCTTGTGTAGTATATATAAAATATTTTTTTCTATTTTTATAGTAATCCCTCAGGAATGGCATCTTGAAAACAGAGCTCGTTTTCTTATTTTGTGTGGAAACAACATCTGCTTCTCATTTATGGCTAGTAAAGCTGTGGATGGTCGAGCTAT
>JAPKID020001804.1:3536-14221 GCA_026931265.2 Tropidonophis doriae
CCCCTTGGCCTTATTTTCGGGGAGGTCTTATTATTTTTGAGGTGCAAGGGGCAACGAGCATGGCCACCTTATGGGTGCTGCTATGTTGCAATATTTTCAGAGGAGGGCTTATTTTAGCGCATGCACTCAAAATCCCGATTGGGCTTATTATCCAGGAAGATCTTATTTTCAGGAAAACAGAATAGTATTGATAAATTAAGGTGGTTTTGCGCTCTCTCTTACTCTCCCTCTCTGTGTATTGAGTCACAGGATAAAATTGAAAAGGCTGAAAGTATAGAATACAAGGCACAATTCAGCCTTCTTAAGTATTCCGTGGGTTCATATACAGTATGCGATAATTTATACAGTAATACAGGTTTGTGAGAATGGGGATATGAGGGAGTGAGACAGCAATTTTTCTTTTACCAAGAACTCAGATGTGTTAAGATTCTCCAATGCCAAATCTTAAAGCAAGACTACACCAGTCCAATCTGTTTGTCAATCATATTCTGCTTTGCTTTCATTTAGTGCTGTACCTGGCTGTTGTAAACATTTTAGCAACCCTGCAGGTTACAGGTTTCCAGTTGAGAGTCTTCCTTTCTTTGGAAGTTGCTGCCAATTTATCCAGGAGAAAAGGTTATTTCTTGATATTTCTTACCAAAATATTGATATAAAAGCAGATTCTTTATGGTGTGTTAACAGCGTGACTTCTCATAACTTCACTGTATCATTTGTCTTTTTCATATATTTTGAAGAAAAAAAACAAGATAAATATAAAGTGTGATTTGCTATGTAACATGAAAATCATAAAGCTACAATTTGCTGCAGATTCATCTTTTGACTAAGACCCTACAGCCCCCTCCTGTATCAATAGCATGTGGACAATAAGACCCCATTTTACAGAGTTTTTTATGGAAACAAACATAGTCACACTGGTTGACACTTTGAAAGTTCAATTGTTGCCTAATGGAGGAATTATTAATGGCATCCAAAAGGAAATGAAAAATATATTCGTTCACAGACAGAAGGAGAAATAGGAAGGAATATAATTTATACTTTTATTCAGTCACAGTACCAGAATGTTCATTTAGGCCATTAATTTTAATTAATGGAATACATTTATATTTAAACAGTAAAAGACTCCAGAATTATTATTACTTGGGTGGAACTGTAAAAAATTATAAACTGCAAAAATTACTAATGCTATGCAAATCCATATTGTGCAACTAATCATTCAGGTGTTGTTTAGGAAATTATATTTACCAGATATGCTTCACTTGTATATTACTATCGTTTGTTACTGCATTCTTTTAAAAAAAAAATCAATTTCCATTCAATTTTATTGTATTTTATGAGACTGCAAGGACAAGTCCCTAACAAGTTCAGGGCCTATTCAACAATAAAATATACATTATGAATCAGGGGTGGGCTGCTGCTGGTATTACTGCCAGTTTGGTGTGTAAAAACATATGTTTTTGCACGCACAGGAGAACATGCCCAAACTGGTCCCAAATAATTGACAACCCACCTCTGATGGGGTGGCATATAACTTAGAAAGAAAGAAAGAAAGAAGAAAAAAGAAAGAAAGAAAAAAGAAAAAACAAAGGAAGGAAGGAAGGAAGGAAGGAAGGAAGGAAGGAAGGAAGGAAGGAAGGAAGGAAGGAAGGAAGGAAGGAAGGAAGAAAGAAGTATAACTCACTTAACAACTGCCTTGTTTAGCAATGGAAAATTCCTTTCTCTTCCTGAATAACCAGGAGAACCAGAGGAGAAATGTTTATGCTAAGATGTTTTCCCTTATAGCTGGCCAGGCCAAAGATCTGCAGTTCTTGCCAATAGTTTGATAAGGCAGTAATGAGAAAATTTCTTGCTGAATCCTCATGATCTTCTAGACACATTCGTCATGCTACATTTGAATTGCTTTCAAGTAGGCCAAGGGACAGGCCTATGTTGAGTACAAGACAGTAACTGAGAGGTAGGGTCACTTGTGGGTGACTCATTTTGTTGTGTTCTGAGCATTCTCAGTATGTTCTAGTTTTGGTGGGAACGCAGCTAACAGCTGATTGGTGAAGCCATCTGACAGCTCGGTATAAAAGCAAGCTGTCAGACAGCAGCCTTAAACTGTTGCCTGTCAGTAAGCCGGTGGTTTCCCGGTTAGCTGTTACTGTTACGAAACAAACTTGTTAGCCTTTATTCCTGCCTGCGCCTCAGTTAGAGTTCAGAGTATTGAACACATTACATCTTAGTGAACTCTGCCCATGAATGTCATTTGCTGGAACACCATGTAAAATGACCACTCCCAAATAATTCAGATGATTATTGAAAATGAAAAGTACAGAGACATGCACAGAAATATCTTGGCACAAAAGCTAGATTACCTGTGAGGCAGGGTGGAAGCAGGGTGGAAGCAGCCATTTGAGAGTAGCAAGCAAAACTGTCTCACACAGAGTGGACATTTCTGCAGAAATTATGCACAGGTTTAGAAATCTCACCCAATAAAAAATTTGCATCACAGTTGTAAATGCTCGAACTTTGGAAGTTTTTAAGATGTTGGATAACCATTTGTCTGAAGTGGTGTAGGGTTTCCCTCCTAAGCAGGGGGTTGGACTAGAAGACCTCCAAGGTCCCTTCCAACTCTGATATTCTGAAATACAAACATTTTAAATATCCAGAAATGTTAATGAATACACAGAACTAGGTTGTCTATTTGCACAGTACACCTGTTCTCGGATTCATTTTTGTTTTTACCTTTCTGTCTGGGGGATTCTGGGAATTGAAGACCACCCATCTTAAAAGCTACAAAGTTGAGAAACATTGGATTACAGTCTACCTGCACCTAATTTGGGAGACATAAAACACATAGAACTGTCAAATACACTATTCCTTGCAGGCAGCATGTTCAGGACGAACCAAAGCAGTGTGCTTAACCCATCACAGCAAGCTGAGCTTATGGCAGAGCTGAATAAGAAAGGTAATAAAGACATCTTTTTCCAGGGCTGTCTCAGCTGCCCACCTGCTGCTTGACAGCTTTACACAAGTATGACAGGTAGAAATGTCAGTGACAATCTCCCTTTCTAATCGACTGTTTAAAAATTGAGACTGGCGCTGGCTGTGCATTTCTTAGAGGGAAAAAATGTGGAAATAATTTGCGGGCTCTCTCTTGCTCTTACAGCTTTATTTGTTTATTTTTTAATGTAACTACATTCCAGCAGTTTCTCCAATCCCCCCACCCCCTCTGCTGTTTAATCTAAAGAGAAGCTTTAAAGAGCTAGTTTGCAAAATTTACACTCAGAACGAAAAAGCATCTTTGGTACAAGAGCTCTACAGGATTTCTCCATAGGGTCAACATCTTATCAGGAGATATTCTGGATGCTGTAATGGTAAAGGTGTCCTTGTGGATTTTACCCTGCTAGTTGTGACTGACTTTAGGAGCTAAAGCTCATCTCTCCTTCTTAAACCAAATAGCTAACATTGTCCAGAGACGTTTCTGTGATCATGTGGTCAGCATGAAACATGCCACAGGACAGATGATTCAGTGAAACATGGAATGCTGTTACATTCCCACATGCTTATATGCGCTGCCTATCCATCTACTTGCATTTACATGCTTTTGAACTGCTAAATTGTGGGAGGAAGGATAAGTGAGGGGAATTCATGCATCTCACAGCACCCGGGTCTCAAGCTACCAAGCTGTGGATCTTTTAACGGTCTAAGACTCAGCGTGCTAACCACCAAGCCTTCAGATGGGTCAGATAAGTTGACTGTGAAGTGAAGATGAAGCTTTGGGAGGTGTTTAATTTATTTAAGATTGCCTTCGCACACAGGCAAAATGGACATGACCTATTCCTTGAGTGGGTGTCTTTGAGGCTTTGAAAAGATTGTGACCCTGGAGACCAAAATGGTCATGGCCAAATCACAACATAACTAGATTCTACTTTAAGAGATTCCTGCAAGTTTTATTGATAGAGCCTTTACCTACATATTCTGTATACAGAGCTAGGTTGATGCCGGCTTCGCCGAAATGGTAGTGGAATTAAGGCCAGGGTCACCGAACTGGCAGCCACCCAGGCCTGACATGCCCCCATACTGGTTCTCTGTTGTCTTATCCATGCATGCACAGAGCAATTTTTAGTCAAATGTGCATGTGCATGCAATGTGTGGCCGATGCGTGTACAGTGAACAGATACTAACCAGTTCAGGAACCACCAGAACCACCATCAGAATTCTCTCGCCACATCTTTGCTATGAAATGATGATAGAAGATGATAGGATACTGAGTCTGTCCATCCTGCAAAACTATTTCTGTTTATAGGACAGTTATTATAATATTCTGATGCAGTAAACACTAATGTTTTTCTTTTTACTCTACAACTACTAAACTAGTTTCTTAGGGCTAAAAATACAAAGAATTTTCAGAGAAGTGCATGTAACATGCCACTGAATACATTGAGTGTGATTCTTGTAAGCTAATGCCTTATTAATTGGTTAGTAAAGTCTCTTTGATGTTTTGCCTAACGAGCCAATTTCAATCATTATCAATCATAGTGATACACCACTAATGTTTCCTGTAACAGTCTAACAAGACTCTCCTTTTGGATACAGTGGGCATCAAATTTATCCTAACTTTATTAGATATTGAAATGTAAGGTGTATATTTCTTCAAACAAACCTTACTTTACTATTGAAGTAAAGCGTCCCTGTCTTCAGACATCAGTTGAAAATCGTAAGTCAACAGTTTAAAAATATGCCTAAATCTATGAAGAATATAATCACAATCCTAGTTTATCTTGTCTTGATTAAGATACATTCAATCTTAATTTCATTGGTTTTAAATGAAGTCTGTTCTTACCATACTAAATTTAAAAAACTACTTGGCCTCTCAGCCATCCTCTCAAGACAAATTGTAAATTACAAAAACTAGTGAATGTGAGGCGTCAGGGTTTAGCAACCATGCCAGAGACACAGAGGCAAAGAAATCTGCTCTGGTTTTAAAGGTCAAATCTAGGATGTATATTGTTATGCGCAAGTCCTCAAAAGAACAGTTGCTAAGCAAACAATCCATATTCCACACAAAAATTTAAAAAATAATATTTATAAGACACTTGATTTCACAGGTCCATGATGGAGAACCTATGGCACACGTGCCAGAGGTGGCATGCAGAGTCTGTCTGTGGGCATGTGTGCTGTCATCAGCTGCTGTTCCAGTTTCTGGCATGCACATGCGTGCCAGCCAATGGGTCTTCAAGAGCTCCAGAGCACTGGAAATCTGAAGACCAGCTGGCTGGCGTGCATACACACACCAGAAACTAGAAGAGCAGCTGGCCAATGCATGTATGTGCACCAGCCAGCTGGTCTTCAGGTTTCCGGCACTCTGGTGCACACACACATATGCATGTGCACGCATTCCAATTTGGGCACTTGGTGCCGAAAAGATTCCCCATTAATGTCATAGGTCTTGTAATACACTGATGTAGGCTTTCACAGCTAGTATTTATTGCACAGAGTTGGACTTCAGGGTCTAGTGACCATGGCATGCAATACAAATTTCTTGATGTTTCAGCAGCAACAGTGGATGTCTTCTTTAGAGGCAAAATGGTCTGCCAAAGAAGGAACCTTTACTTCAATAGTAAAGTATGTGCTTTGGGTGAAGAAACTTCCACCTTCATTTCCCAGCAGAGCAGATTTCTTTGCCTCTGTGTCTCTGGCATGGTTGCTAAACTCTGAAGCCTCACATTCACTAGTTTTTGTAATTTACCATTTGTCTTGATAGGATGGCTGAGAGGCCAAGTAGTTTTTTAAATTTAGTATGGTAAGAACAGAGCCCATCTGCTACTTGGTTTTGAAATGGGAACATTTAAACTATTTTACCAGCTTTTATTCCTTGGTAGACCGATTGGAATCCAATTAATATTTCAGAATTAAGGTTTAGAATCTATGTAAAACCTACTGCATCTCACCTGAAGGACAGCACTTTAACATTTCTCATTAATTTTCTGCAGCTATACCTCACTTCCACTAGAGGGTACTGTAGAATATTCTACTTATATGTCTCTCCATCCCCCCCCTCCCCTTCTAAGAAATACCAGGAGAAAAATGAAACTGTCTTTCTTTCCACCTAAAGACAGTTTTCTCGTGTGCTGGTAACAACATGTGAGGATAATCACACACATTGACAAATGTATCCCTAATAAAGTAATTTGTGCAGGGCCAGGAAGCAAAACGGAACATAATGCATTTTAAGACTTCGAGAAGACTTTTTGAAGTCTGAAATGGACTGTCTGTGAAATCAATAGGTTTTGCTATTTGCTTTGCTGGACTATTATGTCCTGCACCGTTATAGTAGAGAAGCTTGTCCTTTCCCCCCTATTCCAACATTCAAGTATGCTAATTTCTAGAGCTATCAACTGGGAATGTTAATTGATTCATCATCTGTTTTCTAAACATTTATTTCACTGATTAATTGCGTCTAAATTAATCTAAATATAATCAAATTCTCAATGAGGAAACCGTTTTGAGATATTGAAGAAAATGTAAAATAAATTAACGCTTCCTCACAGATCAACAGTTTGCTGATTAATTAGTTTAGGGCAGTTAGTCAATTTTTCCATCACAGTGAGAATTAATAGTTAAAAGATGGTTGCCTGATACCACTTTGATCTTGAAACAGATAAGAGGGCCGACCCAAGATATTTCACTGCCGATGGCAAATGGCATCTTCATCTCTTTCCAAATCAAGGTTTATAGTTCTCAAGGTTGATCAAGTTATTCTGGTACATAAGATAGAAATGTTCACATGCTAGTCTCCTTTGTAATGAAATACTAGATAACACACTGACCATGGAAATTTAACATTAAATTACTCAAAAAACAAGTATATTTATGTCAAACTATTTTGAAAAGCCACCCAATTTGATTTAGATCTAAAAGCACACTTTGATTTGGAAATCAGAAAGTTCATGCCTCTCATTGACTACTATAATTGGAGGTCAACCAACATTTATAATTTCTCTGAATAAAATATTGGGTCTGATGAGAATTAGTTGCTTCAGCGATAAACTGAAGTCAGTTAAAGGTAAGCAAATTCAGTTGGTTTTATATGGATGATTTTAAAGTGTGTGTGTGTGTGTGTGTGTGTGTGTGTGTGTACTTGTGAGACCAATTCTTATGCCATGAATAAAAAGCGAGAATAAATCTGGTTGGTTGGTCCAAAATGCAGAAGTATGAGCAGTGATGGGCATATTTCAGTAGGACCCTTACGATCCATAAGTAGTGACTCCTAATATAAATCTAGTGGCATTTTAAATGCATGGCACAATATAGGAGAACAAACCCACAAGGACTAGATTCAGCAGTTCATCTGCATTTAAAAGACAAAGGCCATTCTTTTGAAGTCAGCAGAGTCCACATTTGGGACATAGACAGGAGTGGGTTGCTGCAGTTTTACTACCAACTCTCAACCCGCACACCAAGTGTGTGCACGCTGTTCAATGTAAATTGTTCTTCATGCACAGTCGCTAAAAACCAAAATAGCGGTGACTCAGCAGCGGCAAGGGAACCGGTTCAGGGGCATAGCAGGCCTGGGTTGCTGCAAGTTCTGTGACTCAGGCCTGAATTCCGTTACTGGTTTGGCTGAACCGGGCCGAACTGGCAGCAACTCACCTCTGGACATAGAGGATTACTGGTTTGAGAGAGGGGGTCAAAGAGGGCATCTATGTCAAAATTGAACAGCCCTCTCTCAAGGGGAGGGGGAATAAGACATCATCTATCTTCAATCTACAACACAGTCCTTTCAACAGTTCCATGAAGGCTTCACACCCCTCAAATGACCCTGATGACACAGATAAACCTCTGAGTGACCTTAATTACCTGCTAAAATAAAGCAAATCATCAGCAGAGGGCAGAAATGAGTGAAAAGGAGGCAATTTCCCCCCCCCAACCCCCAGGAACATTCTATAAGCCTCCTAAAGGCTATGCATGCCCTTATTTTTGACAAAAAACGGGCCTGTTTCCACCAAAAATGGGCCGTTTTTTGCTCATTTTTGCCCAGCACTTCCCAGGACCATTGTACAAGCCTCCTAAAGGCTATCCATGCCCTTTTTAAAAAAATGGGCCCGTTTTGGCAAAAACGTTTTTTTAAAAAAATTGCCTCTTCAAAATCTTGGTGTGTCTTATGCTCCAAAAAATATGGGTATCTATAATTCTGTGCTTGAGAGACATTTGGACCAGTTATCGATTTCACACTGGGAACAGTACAGTGAGCCTGAGGGAGCTGATGTCAGACCTGGAAGCCATCTTTTACATTGGGCCTTCAGGCCTACCACATTTTCCACTGTGGGAAAATGGAAGAGAACATCCTATGGAGTATAGGAGATATATAATCAAAATAACATTCTTTCAAGATATCTGGCCCTTTAGCTGTGATGAGGTGACTGGGAGGCATCTCCAGCTTTGTATGGTGCCTGATTGGGCCATGTGATAGACATGTGGGTACTGGGCAGGGGCTTGAACTTTCTTTTGGGTGGGCAAAACCTAGAAACTTTCATATTCGGGTTTTCCCAGATGTGCCAATATGTCATCTCTAATAAAATGGAACTTTGAGGAAACTCAAGCCTCGGAGTTTTCTTTCATTGGGGGTGTTACTTGGAACTCTGACAGCTGAGTTTGCCCAATGCTGTCCATGGGGATCTTCTACCTTTTAGGAGTATTTGTTTGTCTTACACGAATGCTCTGCTTGAAAAATGTGCAAATAAACATTTGCAGGTGCTTTGAGCTTTAAGTGCACTCTCATCTGGAGAAATATTTTATCCAGAATTATTTCCACTTGGGAAAATAAAGATCTTGTAGTGTTTCAATATACCATGCAAAAAGCTAGTTCTCTTCAAAATCCTCCCTCAGGTTTATTTTTCATTCCAAGTTGCAGAAACATCACTGTGCCACAGGAGTCACCTTATTAATAAAGAAAAATGCATCCTGCAAATTCATTCCACCTCATTTAAATAGGCCGTTTCTGATCTATCATATAAAATTTGAAACATTTGGCTTTCCCTGTAACTACTTCAGGATAACAAATCTCCATGTAACTCTGGGTAATCTTTTCCATTTCCTTGGACTGGCAGTTTTTATAAGAATGCATTGAAATTCACATTAATGTATTTTGTATCCACATAAATACAGTAGGATTATGATGCATCTCCAGTTCTACAAGATAAAATTTATGTATAGATGCTGATGCGCGCACAGACAGGCTTGTACACACACACACACACACACACACACACACACACACACACACACAGTGCTATTTCCTTTTGGGTTAAGCAACTGAATGCAGACTATAGCCAAGAGATGCAAGATTGAGAAAAACATGGATTGTAAGGT
Organism: Tropidonophis doriae; assembly: GCA_026931265.2. Classification (NCBI taxonomy): domain Eukaryota; kingdom Metazoa; phylum Chordata; class Lepidosauria; order Squamata; family Natricidae; genus Tropidonophis; species Tropidonophis doriae. The sequence continues at coordinate 12,891 of JAPKID020001804.1, forward strand.
TTTGAAGTGACGCTGGAAACAATCTAGTCTGATCCCTGCTCAGTGGAAACAACTACAACACAAGATGTTACGCACATGTTAACGCCCATGGGAAATGAACACTGAGAGAAAAGCATAGATATAAAGGCACCCTAATAAATGCTCTGGTTGTGCTACCAGCTGCAAAACCTGAAAGGGATAGCAACTTTAATCACTAGAAAAATACCTAATGATTCCCTCCCTTCAGATACTCTCACAGCCAGACTCCCGCAGCTGAAACCTTCAATTAGCTACTGAAATATCATTACCCGGAGCCTTGTATAAACCGTACCAAAATCACATATTATGCCAGCCATTGCTAGTTTTAGGCCCAAGTCCAAATCCTCATAGCTGGAAGAGAATCTGTGCCAGACATCCAAATATTTCTGGATGGGGTTTTTAAATCTCCTGCTTTTTTTGTTTTGTCACGAGGGCTGACTCATACCAAAAATCAATCATGCTGGGAGTTATAAGTGGCAAAAGGAGAAGGGACTACCCTAGTACCCACTAGCTGTACACTCTGAAGGATGACACCGGAATAAGCATGGAGAATCTGAAAGAGGCAGTGAGAGATAGAATGGCTGATCTATAGAGTAGCTGAGGGGCTAGACCAGTGATGGCGAACCTTTTTTGGCTCGCATGCTAAAAATGGGGGGAGCGCAGGAGGGTCATGTATGGGCGAAAACAGCCTGCCCCCCAAGATCCTCAGGAGGCTTCAGGAGCTTCCCTCAATTCTCCAGAGCATGAAAAACCATCCCAACGGGCAAACCGGAATTGACTTCTGAATTGTTTTTAGGGCTGATTTTAGCCCTCTGGAGCATTCAGGAGCCCTCAGGAGCTTTCCCTGCAGGCTCTGGATGGCTAAAACTGGCCTTACGAGCAATCCAGTTTGCTCATCATTATTTGCCCTTCAGAGCCTTCAGAGAAGCCTCCTAAGGGCTCCTGAACACTCCAGAGGGCTAAAATTGGCCCTACAAGCAAATTGGAAGTCAGTTCCCAAACTTCCAGTTTTCACATAAGGCTGGTTTTTTGTACTCTGGAGGCTTCAGGGAAGCTCCTGAAGCCTCTGGAGGGCGAAAAATGGGGAGGCTCCCATGTAGCTGGGGGGGCTACATGGGGCTCCCCTTGGGGTGCACTTGGAGGCTGCAGCTGGTACAGAATGCGGCCGCGCGGGTAATTATGGGTGCCCCGAGGCATTCACATATAACACCTCTCCTGCGCGAGCTGCACTGGCTGCCTGTAGCCTTCCGGGTGCACTACAAGGTGCTTCTTACCATCTTCAAGGTGCTCCATGGCATAGGGCCTAGTTACCT
>JAPKID020001805.1:0-7500 GCA_026931265.2 Tropidonophis doriae
TTATTTATCTTTGTGTATGGTTTTTTAATCTGACCTGTGCGCCGCCCTGGGTCCTTTTTGGAGAAGGGCGGGATAAAAATAAATAAACTTGAAACTTGAAACTATCAGTACGACCCCGTGCTTTTGGCGTGTTTTTTTTGCCCTCCCCAGGCTCCAGAGGCTTTCTAGGAGCCTGGGGAGGGTGAAAACATCCTCCCCCCTCCACTTCCAGAGGCTTCAGGAGCTTCCCTGAAACCTCCAGAGGGCGAAAAATGGACTCAAAAGAAGGCCTAAATCATCTGGCCAGTGCACACATGGCTGCTGGAGCTCACAGGGCAACGCCTCGCGTGCCCTAAGAAATGGTTCTGCGTGCAAGGTTATAGGGGAAAATAAGCACTTTCAACTGGGCTCAGAATTCAACAAGGCAACTTTGAAATAGATTTAATTGTTTGTTTGTTTTTCAATTAACAGTCAGGCTCCTACCTTCTGCATCAGATGCAACTTCACAATTCCAGGAAAAATATGTTGTAAAGTCCACTTCTTTGGTAATAAAGGGGTAAAAATGGAACTGGTTCCCTAAGAGCTGGATGAAAGAGCCCATTTCCAGCTTCCAACTGCTGTTTCAGCAAGAGCTCTGACTCTACTTTCTAAGGATGTAGTTATTTCTTCCAGAGAAGGATGTCAGCCATCGTGCTGACATTCATAGGGTAGCTGTCAGCGGCTTTTTTGTGGCGCCGCTACCTCCCGACCTTGGCAAGGGCTTCCATGCAGCCATCGCTGCCGCCAACAGTATACCTGCCCAGCCGCTGCCAATTCCACACCCGTTCAGCCATGCCTACATGCCGCCAATGCCGACGCTGCCACCAACACTGCTGGGGCCTCTTCTCTCTGATGTTGGATACATGGGGCTTCCCTCACAATTCTGCCGGTGCGCCTCCTAGACAGCAGCTGCACTTCAGAGCCAATAGCTCTTCTACTCGAGTGCAACTGCCTACTCTGAAGTAACTCTTCTACTCGGGTGTAGCTGATAAGGAAGGAGGCAATTATGACCCGGAGTGGGGGTGTAGGTGAGGGTGGCTGAGGATCATGGTGATTGGTGCAGGTTATTAGGGGTGTCCTCTGGATGGATTTGGGGGATTGGCAATTGTCATGTATTTACAACAGTTGTATTATCATATTAAATTCAGTGGATACTATACTTACTGATTTATTTATTTATTTATTTTATTTTTATTTTATTTTATTTAGATTTATATCCCGCCCCATCTCCACAATTATGATTTTATTTAAGAAAGAAGAAAATAAAAGCCACCATATAATTCTGCTTAGCTGAATTATTAGGAGCGCATTCCAAAAATAATTCAGAAATGCTTTGGACCTTTGTGTGAACATAGCAACTCTTCCCAATATTTTAGAGTCCCTTGCTCAATGTCCAAAGTATTTCTTCCAAATCATTTTTTTAGTGCACCCAGTGCTAGTGGACTCTTCTGTCTAACTCTCAATAAGGTCAGTGCAACCAATTTCTCTGAGGGAAATGTGAGGTTTTTTTCCCCCCTACTTCATATTTCCCGTACTAAATCATATTTCTTGAATTTGGTATTAATATTTGTGTTAATATTACTTGTAATCTGCTTTGGGAATGTTATTTTGGAAAGAAGCTTCAAAAAAGTTATAATAAATAACTGGTAAATATAGTAGTTGCTTTTCATTTTAAAACTGTACATCAGAGTGATTCTTATCTGTTAGAATTAAAATTGATTATAAAACACACTGAGGAACAAACACGTGATAAAAATCACTCTTTTTTCCTTGCCACTGTCTGCCGAGAGTTCAAATTATCTCTTCTCCTGCTCTGAAAGTCAGGCTTTAAAAATAGAAGGCTGGAAAGAAAGGTAGACCCTGTCAAAGCATACTTTGTGAGTGGATGCAGAATGACAGGGAAATTTGAAGCCTTCAGAATATGTTCCAATTTCCAATTCTGGGCAGAGAATCTTTGCTTGAAAGATTTTTTCCTGTTGAATTTCACCCAAGTCCATTGTGCTACACTTTTTCAATACCCTTAATTGTTTACTTCAGCAAACAATCCCAGATCCTTTTATACATATACAATTTTGCTCAAACTTACAATAATACATGATGGTAGTCTTAAGTCTAGCTAAACACAAAACATCATTCTTTACAAAATATCACAAATAGGTTCTGCTAAAATAGAATTAAAGTATTGCAATGATGAAAAGAAATGACTTCTTAAAAATTCCAAGTACACAAGGAGAACAAAGAAGTGTACTATTATGTGATAGGAATATGTCTTAACAAAGGACACAGTTCACATCCTAATGTGCTACAAACATACTAACTTCATGTTGCAAAGGTCCAGATGCTAAGTGACTGGTGAGTAGAGAGAAACTGCAATCTTAAACTTTAGATTCAACTCTACCTCAAAATGGAAATATAACTTCTCAGCATAAAACTAAAGAAATCTATTGTCCAAAAATGCAACATTGTGCCATGCAAGTTAACTCACAGATACCGCCCCCCCATATATGTTAGCCAGTCTTAATTCCATCCATCCATTCCCCAAAGAATGATAACTTCCTCATAGCTCATAGATAGCACTGAGGACCAAAAATGAATCAGAACCAGAGAATGGATCATTATTATACAGCAAGCCTGATATATCTGAACCTGTAGCTCCGATAAAATTTGACATAGCCCTAAGCAGAAGTCAATGACCACCTGGACCAGGGCTGTCAAATTAATGGTGCGCAGGCTGGATGCATTATGCACTGGCCATGCCCACACTCAGTTTAGCAAAAGGGGGGTGGTATCCCGATACGTCACGTGATGCTGCCGTGATGACATACGTTTTGACACCCCTGATCTAAACCATTCACTGTAGTTAGGGCATGTTACTCTTTATGAGAAAGTATTATGGCTATCAAGAGTGTTAAAGAGTCCCTCCCTTGCGAAATTCTGCTTCTACTATTTGCAGGTAAGGAGCTTACACTTGTAAACAGACAAATGGATTGTGGGCAAGTGCCCATTCTGCCGAAGATTAAGCTCTGAATAAACAGGTAGATCTGTGACTGGAACAGCTCCAACCTTCTTCTTGAAATAAAGATCTCTTCTGACAATACAGCCGTTTGCAGCCCTTCATCAATTGCCGATCTTTTGACAAGGAAGGCTTAATTTAAATCAAGAAAATAGAGTTGCCTCAGCTAGCAGAACCACTGATAAGTAAAGAACCCCTTTTTATTCATAAGTAGATATGCTGGCATGGAGAGTTTTTAATGTTTATCTGGCACATCTGCCAGTGGGAAACAACTATGTTTTAAGCACAAGCATCGTCCTGTAAAGGAATCCCAGTTCAGACAATGATTAGAAAAACATCAATATTAAGAAGTGGATTTCTCTTTAAGAATCATTCACTCCAATACAAGCAAGCTAAAATGGCAGCAATAGATGAGCACCACAGCTTTCTGATCCAGCATGCTAAATAATGATGTGCTCAAGCTTTGTTTGACTTCTGGAATTAATATGAGTTAAATTGTAGTTAACACAGTCTTAACTACAATTGGAGAGCAAGGTACCTGTCTATTTTTTATGCTTCTTAACTATTTGTGATCTTAAATGGGAGTTATTCTGTTGTTAAATGTTCTTTTAGCCTTTGAACACAGACATTAAAACAGTTATAAAACGGGAGTAATTTCAGTCTCAATTTATTTGCAGAACCCCTATGTGGAATATGAAACAAAGATGCAAAGGAGTAGAAGAAGACTTATCCTTGCCGTACCTTATTTTCTTTATTATGTTTCAACCCTAATGTATGACCATGATTTTATTTCTACAATCCATAACTGGATGTGGCTGGATATTGACTGAAAAAAGAAATTAATCAGCAAACTGACTATAGCACCATATGTTATCTGGCCAACCAAGAGGAAAATAGTCTAGCGCTGATTAGCACATTGCATAACCAGTCCAATTCCTTAGTCCCAATGAAATGGTGAGAGGAACTGCGACAGGCTTGGCCACAATTAGTCCACATGCTTGCAACTTCTCAGAACTAGCTGGGAGATGATATGTGGATAGGCCCCAGACAGAGGATCCCACCTGTATTTAAGAAGACTGTGGTCCATTCCTTCCTCAAGAAATCATTGCTAGACCTGACAATATTGGACAATTGTAAACAGATTTCCAATTTTCCCTTTTTAGAATAGGTTTTGGACAAGATTGTCCATTGTTTTTAATGACTGTTTTTCATTTCTATACTGCACAGAATCACTGTAAATTGGACAGTCATACAAGAATGGATGAATCTGGATAAATAAATAGATAGATGCACTAAAAATACCAAGGAATATTAGGTCATTGACAAATGGCAAATGGCACATAGTTCTGTGGACTGAAGTTACCGTTCTTGAACAAAATAATTGAAAAAAGGTCATTGTTAAATTGCTGTAATACCTTAAGAGCTCGAATTCTATTTCCCTTGGATTAATTATACAGAAAGATTTATAACATTATAAATCTTAATAATCTCACCAATGTAAGAACATCTATGTCATACTTAACAACTCATTTCTCAGTGAATACCATTATTACATAATTATCAGTATCTGAAATCCACCTCTTCCATTTTATTACCCCCTGACCTCTTTGATTCCCCTTCTGCTTCAGTCTGTGTATGAGTGCATATGTGTATCGTTCCTGATAGTATATATACATGAAGTCTATAGTCCCCAGGAATTTGTGATGTATTATTTCTTTGATCTTACTTGTCACAGAACTTTGTTTTCTTCCTGTGAAGATTATTAGATTACAACAGCATGAAAATCTGTGAGTGATTCAATAGCAGGGGTGTCAAATATGACTGCATCACGTGATGTATCACAATGTTTTTTGCCTTTGTTTAGCGGGAGTGGGCATGGCTTGCGCATGATGCATCCGGCCTGCGGGCCGCCAGTTTGATACCCCTGTTCTATAGGATTGGAAGAGCATAACAGGTAAAGAACAAGCCTTGAACTGTGGTACAAAACGAAGTCATAAATTGGTTAAAATAATATCCGGAGACCTTTATCACATGACGTAACATTATGTGTCACATCCCATATATTTTTATACACTCCACACACTTTTCCACATATAAGGTTTTCAGGCTTTGTGGGGATCAGAGCATGACCAATAACCATACTGTTCTATTTGCTTAGTAAACAAACAGAATGACCTTCACTATTAACAGGACTATTTCATTGATTGTATATAGCAGTCTTATCATGCAGTCTTTATACTAATGTGGTATGGAAATTAATAAAAAAATAAAAAAATAAAAAAGTCCAACAAAACCTGAAACCTATTGTTCATGAGTTTATAAAATGAGGACAAAATCCTAAATGTACTTATTTTAAAGCATGACAAAGTTGAGATTCAGGCTTGTTAACTTGAAAGGTGATAGTCCAGGTTTGAGACCTGAGCACCATGCATCAGGGTCAGTTCCGTTACTTGTCCCAGCCCCTGTCAACAGTTCGAAAGCAGGCAAATGCGGGTACATAAATAGGTAGTGCTTTGACAGGAAAAATGACTATGTTCCATATTTTCATGTTGGTCACATGATGACAGAAGCATTTCTCAGATAATGCAGGCTACCTTGGCTCAGAATCAGAGATGAGCCCCTCCCCCTTGAGTCAGTCACAGCTGGATAGGGGAAACTTTTAAAATGGTCAAATTAGTAGCTGCTTTTTATATTCTTCCTCTTGGCTATGTTAATATGCATTCTTCTGTTGCTCAAATCAGTATAATAATATGCCAGCATAATTTGAATTGCTTAATGATCAGCTGATAACCTGCAACTTGGCCTATTTCTACTTTACCATTCTGTAAGATGAGCTATTTTTGGAGACATCTGTAAAAAAATGAAAACAGGAGAAAGCATGACTATGCAAAAATATCGTTCTTATTTAGAACAATATCTTTTCCAGTTTAAATTGATCTGCAGGACCATACTTTTTTTGGAACAGACGGCTCTACTGATATTTTGAAAGACCACAGAATACATGTTTAATATCACTTCTTCCAAAAGGTCTGGTATTTAATTATATATAAAGTATCCACAAAATGCCAGAGTGGTACTTTACAAAATGTAGATCAGGCATTTCATAGAAAGGTTCCTGGACATTTGCAACCATAAAAGAACATGAAGCACTTCACATGAACCACAATAAACATACAATGAAAGCTCCAATCAATTTCACCATCATTTCCATTATCACAGAACTATAGAATCATCAGTCAAATAGCACCCACCACAATAAGGCAGTATTAGATTTCAGAGGACTTGTCTTGATTGCCTTTCAAAAGGAAGTCAAGGTTGCCATCAATCTAACCTCCAAGGGAAGACTATGCCGAAGGGTGTAACTGATTGTGTCATCATCAAGATTGTGAAGGAGGCATTATAAGGCATTCCCATGCCAAGACTTGTGTTAGGAGAAGACAGAAAACAGAAGTTGAATACTGGAAGAGCTAAGAAAAATATAGGCTGCTTTCACAAAGCACTGGGGATGAAAAAAGGCTGGGTCACAAGGTTATATCTTCAAACAACCAATAGTAGTATGTCTTTAAGCTGTGGCCAGAGGATTCTGAGAAAGCAGTGTTAGAGTACAGAGAATGACCACTACTCTTCCCTCTAACCTTCCTATGTCAGACCATTTGGATCTTAGACACCAAAATAATATCCTATTTCAATTCATTTAGGAATTTAAAAGCCAACTTGCTAATAAAAGATATTTCAGGACAATTTTTGTAGCCTAATGACAATGAGAAACCTCAACATTCTTAAATTCAACACATCGTTAAATCTTGAAGGATTTTTTTTCTTTCTGAGAGACTGAAACATTATAGAGTCATGGATTAAAGTCACAGAATGGAGCTTTAAGAAGATGCCCTGCCAAATATTACTTCTGAAAGGGTTGTTCGGATTGTAGGAACAAAGGTCATCAGATTCAATGGTTTGGGGATAACAACTCCTTTATAATAAATATTTTCATTTAAAGCAGTCTACAAACACTACATTTTGTCTGTATTTATTGTCTCCTATTATATACATATATACATCCATACATCTAGTAAAAATAAGATGGATGCATTATTATCCAATATAATGAAATTCGTAAGCATAAGTATTAATTCTGATGCGCCACCCAGAATTGTTTTTGGCGAGATGGGTGGCTGTAGAAATTTGATTGACCAATAAATAAATATATAATAAAATAATTATATTTCTGTTATAAAAACTAAAGGAAGAAATACTATTCTCAAGTATTTTATTTTGATTCCTAATTAAAAAACAGATCACAGCTGATTTATTTTCAGGCAAAACATTAAACACAGGTAACTTAATTTCACCTACAAATTCATCAATTCACTTACAATTAACTTGGATGATTTTTCTGTCTTGAAAAATCTTTGTGGAACTGAGCTACTACCAATAAGAATTATTGAATAACAACCTTGTTCATATCGCTA
>JAPKID020001805.1:12500-14220 GCA_026931265.2 Tropidonophis doriae
CTATTTTAAACACATCTTACATCCCTACCTAGATTTTTTTTGGGGGGTGTGTGTGTTAAACATCCACTCCATTCATTTTCATTCTTTCAACAGTAAGCAATCCTCAGATTAAAATATCCCGTCTCAAAATCTCAGTTCAGTCCAGAATGATAGTTTGGCAATGCTTGACAAAAACTATCAAAGATCAAGGAACTCATTATATATTACAGAGCGTTCCCTCCCCCCCTTTTTAAAAATCATCATTCAAGTTGATCAGGCCTGAATCATTCCTTTTCAAAACCAAAATGTGTTTAGAATAGATCCAAATAGTAATTTTCTAAGTAATTTTCAGAAGCCAACAACTGAAGCTTCATGAACACTGCCTTGTCAGGTACTTCTCTAAGAAGTGATTTTTAACAACTGCCACGTAGTTATCAAAAACCTGAATTTAAATTTGTTTTCCTTAGAAGGGTACATGGAGTTGTTTCTTCCAAAACAACACTTTTTCTGCAGAGTAAATTTATTGTGCACTACATCCAAACAGCTAATCCTCTCAAAATTTATCTAATGTATTATGAAGGGTTGGGATTGTGTTAACAGGTAGTTGGGTACACTGCTTTTAGCCTTCTATCCATATATCCCCAAACCTCAAAAACTGAGATTAATCCCACAAAAACTGGGATAGAGCATTGGAAATTTGTTGCAATAGAATAATCCATACCACCTTGGAGACAAATGATTTCATTCTCAAAATGTCTTGCATGCATGTCACAACCTTCATTTATTAAAATTTACAAAATCAATCTTAATGGAACAATTCCCCTGAATGGCTACTTGACAATGCAATGGTCATCTGCATGATAATATTTTATAATCCATGCTTTCTTAATCATCTTCAATCTGAGACTAATATCATCTGCTCTCTAGCTATATTCTTTTGAAAATCAGAATGCCCTCTGATCTTTAACACAATAGAAAGGATGCTCAGGAATGAATGAGCTAAATTAATAGCTTGACTTATCTTGTCATTTGACAATGAAACTAGACAGTTTTTCCATAGCTTCATCAACTTGATAAACTTTCAAAGTTTTCAGAATTCTATAAGCTTTTCCTGGGTTCTCATTCTTGCAAATGGCTGACTGTTCTGCCAGTCCAATTCCAACAAGGGGAACCCACAGAATATGAAAACAAATAGGTGCAATAGAATATAAGGAAGTTTTTAAATAAAAAAATGCAATATTATTCATTTAGACTAAAAACCACTGTAATATAATAGAAATATTACAATGACTGTAATATAATAGAAATGAAGCAGTGGGATGGAATATAAATTAAAACATGCAAATTCCCATGTCATCTTAAATATCATAAAATATATTGATCTCAGAAACTTTTGTTACAGGAAACCTAAGATCTTACCCTCCAACTAAAGAGAAGCAAATGTGGTATCCACTGTTATTCCTATATATGGAAGGATACAAGTAGCCTTATATGGACATTCAAATCATTTGGCCCCAAATAATGATCTTCTTAATTAGGACATTCATGCATTCATATTTTTCAATTCCCGAAAATTGTAAGTTCATCTTCAAAGAGTCCCTAAAGAATCCATACTAATACTCTAGGTTGGGTTAAACTAATGCACAATTAATGAACAGTCAAACAGTCAAACTATTCTCCAAGGCACCTGGAGGCAGGACAAGAAGCAACGGGTGGAAACTAATCAAGGAGAGAAGCAACT
>JAPKID020001806.1:0-14220 GCA_026931265.2 Tropidonophis doriae
GTGGATTTCAACTCCTAGAATTCCCCAGCCAGCAGGACTGGCTGGGGAATTCTGGGAGCTGAGGTCCACAAAAAGTTCCCAAGTTTGGACACCCCTACATTAAGCTTTCCCAATATACATACAGAGGATAAAATATATATTTTTGTTACATGGGAGGGTTTTTTGGGGGGAGTGGGTGGGTAAGGGAAACCCATGTTGCCTTCAAAAATTCAGAGGACATATTTTTATCCTCACAATAACTTAAAAGGGTTAAAACATTTGGGGTTGCCTAGAATTTTGCTGTGATCTGTTCATTTTTAAACTCTTCCTAAGTCTTTGACTGACTGACCAGAAATTGATTATTTATTTTGATGCCTTTATTGACTCCTGGATTAATCCCTCTAGATATTTTTTGGCAAAATTGCAGTAGTGGTTTGCCATTACCATTTTTTCTAGAGCTGAGAGAGAGTGACCATACTAGCATTATACCCAAAGCAGGCCCAGAACTCATGTTCCTCTTGTTCCTAGCCTGATGACTTAGCCACTACACCAAACTGGTTCTCTAAACAGAACCTCGGCCTTCCTTTTATTGTTAAAATAGAGGTTCCAGTTAAGTCAGCCATCATGTGATGATAGATGTTGGGAGATGTTATTTCCAATAATACCATAAGGCCTGGACTAAATAAAGCAGGGGTGTTTTGTTTAAGGGGTCACCCAAATCCCATTTCTTTGCTTGATGTATTCAAGTGGTGGGATTCAATTTTTTTTTACTACCAGTACAGTGGGCGTGGTTTGGTGAGTGTGGCAAGGGAAGGATACTGTAAAACCTCCATTCCCTCCCCACTCCAGGGGAAGGACGCTACAAAATCCCCATTCCCTCCTGATAAGCTGGGACTCAGGAGGCAGAAAATAGGTGGGAGTGGGACCAGCCAGAGGTGGTATTTACCGGTTCTCCAAACTAAACTCTCAAAATTTCCGCTACCGGTTCTCCAGAGCTGGTGAGAATCTGTTCAATTCTACCTCTGGTGTGTTCATTACAGATAAGATTTGTAAATGAAAATCTGCCATTGGTATACAAATTCTGGCTTGCAAAGTGAACAAGGCAGAATACTGGATTTGAGCAATATATTAAAAAATCTGAGTTGTAAAGCTGATCATGCACTAGAACAATGTTTCTCAATCTTGGTAACTCTAAGAACTGTAGACTTTAACTCCAAGGTGACTGGGGAATTTTGGGAGTTGAATGAAGCCCATGTATTTTGGAATTGCCAAGTTGAAAAAAACAGGAAGAGGAAGAGGAGGACGGGGGGGGGGGAGTAGTTCCATGGCATAGCAACCTATTTACTCGTAGTCAAAAAATTTCAGAATCCAGTTTAGCAGTTAACGGCTATCCAAGCAAGCTATTTTGCTTAATATAATATATTCACATACAGACCTGACTACACATGATTTTTCTTAGCTGGAACTCTGTATAGGGAATTCTATAGTATTTTTAAATGATATTTGTGATATATCTTACATCACAAGAAGGTTAACTTCACTATATTCTTTAAACTTTGGGGGCAGTGGCTATACACAGGCAAACAAATAATTTATTTAAACTACAAGATATTTTTGCTACAACATTTGGCTGATTTTTGGTCCTGATTTCTGATTTTTTTAAAAAATTGATCAATGCTTTAATTATTCTAACCTCCACCCCATCTGTTTCTGTTATATATTTTAGACAGAGCCATAATGACATAACATGATAATGTCCCAGTAGAGACATTATAGGGAAGGTCACATCTCACTTCACTTCATCATCATCATCCTTTCTCAAGATCAGGCCATCGTCAGGTGCAGTTGCCCTTGGAAGTCGCCAAATCTTTCAACCTCCATTTTAACCCATCACAGTAGCTTCCATTAGGATGCAATTTGAAATCTCACACTCTCCTCACTCTTTTTCGCATCCTGGTTCACACTCTCTTTCCCAAGCTGCAAAATTCAGATTTCCAGCCATCATCCCTACCTGTGAATGTAATTGTTTTTATGCAAGTGTAGCACTCCCAGCGTGATTTCATATGCCATGCGCTGCAATGTGCTTAGGTCGCGTGTCAGTAAATCGGGAGTCATTCCATCTGCTTTGCGTTGAGCTCGCAAGTAACGTTTCAGATCTCCCTGGGGTGGGGGTGGGGGGGAATCAAGAGAGAAGAAAAAAGTGACCAAGTTTGCAAATTTAGTAATTTTGTCTGGGATCCAGGAAAATTATCTAGGCATTTTTGAAGAATTCAAAATACTCTTATTCTTATTCAAAGTTCACATTATCCATATTATACATTGTGCCGTCATTCTAAACTGACTTAACAAAAGTGCCAGGTAGATTTGAATTATGTGATAACATCACAAAGCTTATTTGGATGTTAACTACATTATTCAAATTAATAAAGTCACACAAGATATTTCAGTGGTGGTGTAGGATGTGATTTTCCCAGTTGTTGCAGGCTCCTCACTTTTTTAAAAGTAAAATGTAATTAAAGAAAAATATGAGGTTAATATTCTACACAACTGCCTCCAACAAGGAAAGTCAGGTTCCCTACTTATATCTACTTGGGCAAAGCAATTTTGAATGAATGGCTATGGAAATTAATGTTGTCATTAGGGCCACATTGGCAAGGGGACAGACATTATTCTACAGCAGTGATGGCAAACCTTTTAGAGACTGAGTGCCCAAACTGCATGCATGTGCATGCCCAAACTGAAGGTGTGTGTGATTGAACGGATATGCACAAACATGCTCATGTAGGGGCATACACATGCACAGACATGTGTGCATGCACAGCAGAGAACCGAAGACCAGCTGGCCAGTGGGAGGCAGGGCATCCCAACATCGGCAGTGCAGCAAGAGGTAAGATCTTTTTCTTTCGTGAGCTTCTTTTTCGTCATTTGCAGGTAAATAGAAGCTCATGAAAAAACTGCCATGGAGATCTAAACTGGGACGATGGCACACATGCTAGCAGAGAGGGGTCTGCAAGCTAGTGGTGGGTTTCAGGCGGTACATCCCGGTACAGGTGTACCAGAGCCTGCCCGGAGTACCGGATATCGTTCCGGTATGGTGCTATGGAGGGCCCGCCCGCCTTTGCTCCTTACCACTGCTTTAAACTTTTGATGCTTCCATGCATGTGTATGGCGTGTACAGCGCCTATGCAGCACTCCGGTGAGCAGATGGAGCTAGCGGAGTCATTGCAGGTAGGTGCGATGCATGCGCGCGCTGCACTCGTGTGCATGCGCACTGTGCGTGCCCATGTGGATGACGCCAGGCCCGTTCCAACTGTACCATTAGGAACGAAATCCGGAACCCACCACTGCTGCATGCCATCTCTGGCATGCATGCCATAGGTTTGCCATCATGGTTCTAGAGTGACTATTGATATTGTGGTTACTCCAGATTCAGAGCACCGGTGCCCTGGGCATTCCAGCTTCATGACAATAGGATTTGGACCTTAGTAATTCTCAAATCTGATTTTCAGTTGTGCTTCAGTTGACTTACCAGTTGGCAGAATTCCATGATCAGGAGGAAAGGTATCGTTTCTGTGCATAAACCGAGGCACTGTAATATGTTTGGGTGCTGGAGGCTTCTTGAAGGCAAGGTAGAGACACGGGGAGGGACACAGAAAAAGGAGGAGGAAAAAAAAGTATTTCTGGATGACCGGACAAGAATTTCAGTGAGTCATAACATACATAGGGAAATCCATACTTCTATTTTTGGACAGTTCCTCTGTGTTCTCTGCTATAACCTCAATTTGGTAGCAGTTCATTGGAGCATCCCCAAACTCCAACACCTCTATAATAGCCAGTAAGGAGATTTCTGAGCCGTGACAGAGCTCTGCTTAGAGAAGTAGGAACATTTATGGGTCTATCCCTGAATTTGGTTTTCCTAGACTGATTTACAAGTTGGGAATTGCACACTGCTTCATTAGTGATTCCTTGGCTAAGTTTACCAGATAGATTGTTACTCTAAGATAAACATTAGTCTACATTATTTCCATAATCCCATGTAATTCTAATCCTCAAATCAACCTTTCATGTCTTTCAGTTTCTTGCAAAAAGCTCCAAAATGATTTACAAGTAGAAATGACATTTGTCAAAGTCTTTTCTTTCATCAAGGCTGCCAACTTTGCCCTCTCTGCCAATTCCACCAGTTTCACCATCCATTCTTCCATTATAGGTGTTTTTAAGCCTTTCCACCTTTCTGCATATAAAACTCTTGTTTTATTAATTAATTTATTTAGTTTGTCAAACGTGTGCAAGATAACAGGTATAAGTATAAACATGGACATGAACAAAAGAAATGAGTACAAATAAATGGAGACAGTAGGACAGAGATGGTAGGCAAACTGGTGTGCTTATGTACATCCCCTTTACGGACCTCTTAGGGATGGGGTGAAGTCCACGGTAGACAGCTGTGGGGGTTGCAATCATGCATGTTATGACTACCCAGCAGCATGACTGCACTCAATCTCCATTAATGTTACAACAAAGACAAAAGATAATTGGGAATAATGCAGTAGAGATTTTTTAAAAGGTAATGTATCATTAGGGGCCTACTCTTGACACAATTACAGCATCATGGACATAAAGACAAATACAGGCAGTCCTTGACTTACAATAATTCATTTAAGGTCCATTGGAAGTTCCAATGGCACTTAAAAAAGGGGCTTTCGGATGCTTTTCACACTTATGACCATTGTAGCATTCCCATGGTCATGTGATCAAAATTCAAATGCTTGGCAACTGACTCATTTTTATGTCAATTACAACGTCTCTGGGTCATGTCATCATCTTTTATGGCCTTCTGACAAGCAGTCAGCAGGGAAGTCATTCACTTAACAACTGTGTTACTAACTTAACTGCAGTGACTCACTTAGCATCTGTGGCTAGAAAAACTCACTTAACCAATGTCTCACTTGGTAGCAACGGAAATTTGGGGCTCAACTGTAGTCATCAGTTGAGGAGTGCCTGTATTTTGTATGAAGATTCCTTACCCCATTTTTCACTCTCATATCAGTTTCTTCTGGTTCTTACCGATAAGGCTGAGCCTCTGACAAAAACTTCCTCTGCTCCAGGGGTCCAGCACTCACACGCAGCTCCTTCACCACCACCTGTGCCGGGGTGAAATCTGAGAATATTTCACCCAGAATAACCTATGAGACAGAAAAGGGGAAAAAAAGAAAAAAAGAAAAAGAAAGACGCCACCATGAAATACTGGCACCTGGTTAATAATTTGAACTGGCTATGTAGATCATATCTCATTAGTCATTAAAGTCCTGAATGAACTCACTGATGGCCAATTGATTTCCGGGTACAATTTAATTATCTGTACAACCCTAAACAGCTTGGTTCCTGGGCGGCTGAAAAATTACTTTTATCGCAAGGGATGCAATAAAGGAAGACACAAGAAGGCAAAGGAAAAATAGCTCAAGAGTGCTTGAAAGTATTCGGATTGAACATGTTTTTGAATGGGGTTTTCCCCCCTTTTTTTTCTGAGCCATATGAATGTTTTCACTGTTTTTAAAAAAAATAAATTCTTGTTTGAATTGTTTCTATAGTTTTGGAATTGTAACCTCTTCAGAGTCATTGATTGAGATGGGTGGCTATAGAAATTGAATAAATAAAATTAAAATTGGGAAAGTAGGCTTTTTCTAGTTCTTAGAAAGTAAAATGGCTCTATATTAAAATCAATGGATGATAGCTTTAATAAGGTGGGAACCGTGAATTTTTATTTCCCTTCTCTTCTCCTTTGACTGTTCAAATCTGGCAAAAACTGTGTGATCAACTTTGGAAGGCCCATCTTCCATCCCGCAATCTCCATTTATATTCTCAAACACGTCACTGGGTGTACTGGGAGAAGCCTTGCCAAGTAAAGGCTGGGCACATAGTCTTTGAAATTATGGTTCCTTGTTTATCAAAAAAGAAAAGTTGCTTAGTACTCTTACTAACAAGAAAATAAATTCTTGCTTGCTCTAGGCTATTTTCTGTAACCTCATATTTAATTACTTTCTACATTAAATTTTGCAATTTGCAATTAATGACTTTTTTTTGTTGATCTGCTTATTTGGCTGCTGGTTTTGTTTTGTTTTAACATTGTTAGAATGTTACTCTGCAAATGTGTAAAAGGTCCTTGCAATCTTGTTCTTTTGTTGCAAATATATCCTTTTTATCCTTTCATAAAGGATATATTTTTAAAGTTGTTTAGAACTAATCATAATAAAGGAATGATTTGCATCATATAGTCAGTGACTTGCCCATTGCTATTCCATTTGTAGGATTCAAGTCAACTCTTGTTGGAAGGCATGAAAGCAATTGCCTGAATTTCATTCTTAAATCATATTCTACAAAAAACCTGAATTTTCCTTACTTACTTTTCCAAACCAGCCATTTCCAATCTCCTGCAGATAACTGAGGTGTTGTCTACTGAGACCCAAGTGTTTCACTAAATCTGAAAGAGGAATATGGTGTTCAAAATAATGGGAGTCAAGGATGCTGCACAGAGGATGCAGGCTAAGAGTTAGCTCCATTTTGACTCTCCCCATGCCACAAAGCTATTAGCCCCCAAAATATGGTGCTGTAAGATGAACTAGAAAAGTCTTCCATACTATGGTGTCCTTCAGACAGTATGTCTACGAGAAGCCATTGTTGACAGACTACAGATGGTCCTTGACATACAACAATTTCTTTAATGACTATTTGAAGTTGCAACAGCGCTAATGTTGCTCCTTCATACTTTAACTACCATTGCAGGATCCCTACAGTCATGTGGTCAAAATTTTGATGCTTGGCAACTTGCTCATATTTATGATGGTTGCAATGTCCCAGGATCATGTGATCATCTTTTTGCAATCTTCTAACAAGTAAAGTCAATAGGAAAGCCAGATCTACCCAATAACCATGTTACTAACATAGCAGCTGTAGCCATTCAGTTGATAACTGTAGCAAGAAAGGTTGCAAAATGGGGCAAAACTCACTTAACAACTGTCTTGCTGAGCAACAAAAAGGTTGGGCTCAATTTGGGTTGTAAGTCGAGGACTACCTGTATGTGGAAATGGTCGTGGGAAAGTGTTCATGGGATGAAAAAGGACAAGATGGTCTCAATTAAAGCAAAAGTAAAGTGGGGACAGAATTCCTGGGCCTTCCAAAAATGAAAGTGAGTTGAAGTTGAGGGAGATCTAGAGATCAGGATGGATCTCTGCATAAGGCAGTGGGTCATGAAAGTCGACACTGTACATGTAGATGAGATCAGAAAGACAGGAGAGAAAAGTGACAGACAGACAACACAAGGAAGGTTACCCAGAAGAAACAGCAGGTGCCACAACAGGAAGAAAATGCAAAAGCAATAGGGAATGCCCAAAATAGAAAGGCAGGGTAAAATCTAGTCAACTAGTTTGGGACATAGTAAATGCTCAACTGATACATCACTAGAGATATTCCCATTCTATAGACAAACAAACCTTGGATTTCTACTCTTCTGCTATATTTATGCAAAGTTCATATAATTTTCATTACAAAAGTGCCAAGATCTACAGCAGCCTTCCCCAACTTGGTTCTCCCATCATTTCAAGATTCAGATAGTGGAAACATATCTAATGGACATCAGGTCAGAGATGGCTGGCATAGAACTGTACTAGTATATTTTCCCAATGAACTATAGCAAGTGTTGCCAATACTTCTAACCTTTTGTGTTCTCTAAACCGCAAGGGCAATATGAAAGATATATGAAGAGGAGGACAATAATAGGACCCCATTCCCTCAGGAAATATACCTGTTTTGGGCATCTGTTGATTGGAAGATGGGAGTGAAACCTCAGAAAGAGGCAGAATGTAGACATCTGGGATGGATTGGGAGGAAGATGTCTCCTCTGCAGGTGGTGTATATTCTCCAGAATACTCTTCTCCATCGGGGTTCTCAAATTCCTATCAAGTAGACAAAGACTTTTTCTTAAAAAAAAGAAAAGAAAAGACCTTTCTTTTCAAAAACACATCATGCCCACCTCTGGTCCCCACCATCTGACTCACCTTGAAACCCACATCACCCCTCTTGCAGCACAGGCAGGTGAGGAGGAGGAAGATAAAGGCCAACAAGCCTGAGCAGGAGATCAGAACCACAGCATAAGAAGGAGCCAGGGCAGCCCGGCCCTGAGATAATCCATCTGAAGAGGATATACAAAGAGAATGATAGGACACGTCTATTAAAACAGCATTTATAGGCAGCTATTTGCCTGGGGGGAGAGAGAAAGGGTACTTTGAGGACCATCTAAAACAGTGGTAGTCAATCTGGTCCCTACCGTCCACTAGTGGGTGTTCTCTCTCTCATGGTGGGGGGTAGGGGTTTTGTCCGATATTGAAGCACTTTCCTTTTTTTAATTTCATTGACTTCCCTACTTTATAAATCACCATTACTGTGGAACCAGTGGGCGGCTAGAAAATTTTACTACTAACAGAGATACAAAAGTGGGCGGTAGGTATAAAAAAGTTGACTACCCCTGATCTAAAATGTTCTGAACTAATAAGTGAACTTGGATGTCTTTCAGAATTAGAAGCTGAGATACAAACTGATGAAAGGATGGAGGACAAATGTTAAGGAAGAACAGTGGGGTGGTGGGGGTTGTCCTATGAATGATCTTTCAAAGATTATGGTTCCATGTTTTTATTATCTTGCAGAAAGGCAGAAAAGGAAGATGTGCAGGTAGTCCTCGACTTACAACAGTTTTTTTAGTGACTATTTGAAGTTACAATGGCACTTAAAAAAATGATTTATTACCACTTTTCACATTTATGAAAGTTGTAGCATGCCCCCCATGGCTACATGATTTACATTCGTACGCTTGACAGTTGGTTCATATTTATGCCGGTTGCAGGGCACCAGAGTTATGTCATCATCTTTTGCAACCTTCTGACAAGCAAAGTCAATGGGGAAGCCAGATTCACTTAACAACTATGTTACTCATTTAAGAACCACAATGATTAACTTAAACAAATGTGGCAAGGGAAGTTGTAAAATGGGACAAAACTCACTTAATAAATTTCTCACTTAGCAACATAATTGTGGTATTGATTTTGGTATTGTACTGGACTAGTAAAATGATAAAGATGATAAATCTTGTCCTAACTTCATACTTCCAAGAATTGCCACAAATATTTCTTTCCTTCCTTTACTCAAAGTGCTAGTATTTATATTCTGACCAACATTTATATATTTGTTTCAGTAGTGCATTGCAGGCGGTATGCCCTGGTACGGGCGTATCAGAGCCTGCCCTGACCACCAGATACCATTCTGGTAGGGTGCTCCAGAGGGCCCACTTACCCATCCATGCTCCATACTGGTCTTTTAAGTCTTCGGCACTTCTGCGCACCTGCACAGCACATACAGTGCTTGCGCAACGCTCCGCTGAGTAGCTAGAACGTCATGGAGGCGCTAAGACATGTGCGCACTTGTGCGCGTCCATATGAACGCCACCGGGCCCATTCCAACCATACCGGTTGGAATGGGATCTGGAACCCACTGATTTGTTTGTTTGTTTGTTTTATTTGTCAACAAGTACACGGAAACAAGTATGAAAGCACATGAAAACATGTCACAAATAAATGGATATAAATACGCAAAACACAACCATAAACACATAAAAAGAGTACATATAAATGGGACAATAAGACAGGGACGGTAGAAATGCTGGGGCACTTATGCATGCCCCCTTAAAAAAAACATGATTTTCTTATTTTCTGTTTTAGCCGCACACACACACTGTTGTTAGACAATGTGAGGAGATTTTCTCAGGCAGCAAAAGCCAGGAAAGCACCTGTTATCAGAAGACAGAGATCTGGAGACTTAAATTCCTAGTTCTGCTTTCCTTAATTTACTATGTTATGGGCAGTCATCACAGAAAATGATGTTGATTGCCATTATAGACCCAAATATTACCTACTGCTGTGATGACTTTCCATTCCCCAAAACCTGGGAGAGAGGCAGTGCAGGTGGCCCTATCTCCTCAGGAGATAATTCTTAGCAGGGTTGTGAAATAACTTGCCCCAATATTTATAGTCTGCTACTTCTCTGAACAGCGTTTCGTTTGCCTTCGGCGTTTAGTCATGCTGGCCACATGACCACAGAGACGTCTTCGGACAGCGCTGGCTCTTCGGCTTTGAGACGGAGATGAGCACCGCCCCCTAGAGCTGGGAACGACTAGCACACATGTGTGAGTGGAACCTTTATCTTTACCTTTTACTTCCCTGATAAGCTTTTGTAAAATAGTGAAACCTGGCTCTGAGAGAGTACCTGCCTCTTTTGGAATACAACATTATGGTTTATATTATGTTTTCTTTTTGTTCTGTTCTTTTTCATCTCTGGTTCTGTTGTATGCCATTCAGAGCCATTTGGAGTGGAGTAATTAAGACAAACAAATAAATCATTGAATGTGGGGTGCTATTTTATCCTTCATTACAGGAAACAAAATGCCTTGGATTAAGCCTACTGTATATTGCCTTATACTCTTCCAGCTGCCAATATAAGATGAACATTAAGTTTTAGGGACCTTGAACATGCTGCTCTCTACCTCACCAATGTAAGTTGGTGGTAGTTGATGCAGTTACAGGTAGTTCTCAATTTAGCACCACAAATGAGCCCAAAATCTCTATTGCTAAATAGACATTTGTTAAGTGAATGTTGCTCCATTTTACAACCTTTCTTTCCACAGTTGTTAAATGAATCACTGCAGCGGTTAAGTTAGTAACATGGTTCTTAAGTGAATCTGGCTTCCCCATTGACTTTGCTTGTCAGAAGTTCACAAAAGGTGATCACGTGACCCCGGGATACTGCAATAAACATGAGTCAGTTATCATTTGAATTTTGTTACTTGAATTTTGATCATGTGGCCATGAAGATGCTGAAAATGTGGTGTGAAAAATGGTCATAAGTCCTTCCCCCCCCATGATGTTGTAACTTTGAATGGCCACAAACGAACTGCTGTAAGTTGAGGACTACCTGTATTTCACTCATTGCTTTACTCCTGAGTGCCAAGCGGAATGCCTCAACTTTGTCCCTACTTCTTCATGGAAATGTACCAGCCAATGGTATACAGCAGAGGGAGATGCTTAGAGTAGCAGAGAAGTGTTGATCAGGGTGACTATAGGACCCATCAACATCTTCATTTTCCCAGAAGTTCATATCCACACTTGGAGACATTCTGAAATAATAAAGATGGTAGACCCTGTGCTACATATTCTTATTATATCACAGAGAGACATCTCTTAAAATCCAGAATCATTGTTTAAATGTTGGATCTTGTAGCCAGGTAGATGACAACCTTTGCGCCATCATGCAGAGAGTTTTCTCACCAGACAGTTTTCATATGCTCTGCTCTCTTTATGATCTCTTCCACCCTTTGCTCTACCCATCCTGTTTTAACCACTCACCATTCCTCTGTCAAATGACGCAAAGAGAAAACACAAACTTCAAGTTACGTATATGAGATTTTCAAATTTTGCTATAGCGTTACAAAAACACTAGAAACTGTTTCATTATCCTGCCTTCGCCCTGAAGGAATCTATAGAATTCTATTTTTTTCCCCCTCTGGAAATGTCATCCTCTTTCTTCCAGGAAGCTGAGATATATTTGGAAACAGAAAAGACAATTTAATCAGATGGTACTAAAATTAGGCACACATTTACATTTCTAGAGACCATCTTCCATGCTGGGATTTGGTCCTAAAGCATATTACTTATTTTTTATTGATTATATTAAAATTAGTATTCTAATACTATTACCAGAGACGTCCGGCTGCTTACACTAGATTTTCCATTAGGCGTGGATAAAGTTATGCCAGAAATGAAAATTCACCTTGTTTCTGTAGGACAGTGTAACAGGCTACAGGTCTCCTATTATTGTTTATGTGAAGGCTTGGCAGTTAGTCCCAAGAAATATTTGCTAATAAAGCAGAGCTGTCATCTATCCCACCGTGTCATTCAGTCATGGGACAGGCACATGGGCTTCAACTCTCAAATGGTCTGCCGATTGAAAATCAGGGGAAATAGAAGGTATCAGATTGGGGAAGGTTCATATAGCCTTAGTTTCTTCTAAGTGACTATAATTTGCTAAGATTTGACAAGCAAGCTTTTCATGTCCTGGGGGAATCATCAGCCTTTGCTGATATTGCTTGAAGACAACATCAGAGGCACAACCTACTATGCCATCCTTAATTCTTGGTCCATAACTGCCTGCCCTTTCTGACGTCAGAGCAAGTAAGCCATTGGCAACTAGGGTGATATTTTCTGGACTTCCAGCCTGCATTATGACAGTAAAGAAAGAAAGACAAGATAGAGATGAGGAAGTAGAAGGATAATACATTAGAGTAGCCTGAACACAAGAAAGGGGAGTGGAGATAGCTTTTATTATAAATTATAGGGGAGAAGAATACCTTTGCAGCTTGTTCCAACAGTAAACATGCTGCAATCTCTTAGAATGAAGCAACTGGCAATGTCACAATCCTTTAATAAGCCAATCATACCTCAACATTCTGGAGTTTTTGAGGCATGATTAGATTACCAATATTTGGCAATGATTAGCGTACCAATATTTGAAAACGATTGTTGCTGGGCATTAATATTTGAGTCGATTCTTGTATCAGAGGAGGTAAGGGACCAATGGGTCAAATTAAAAAATCTATCAAGTGGATCATATTTTTCAGGATAGTGGCCAGATAGAGGTTTCTCACCAGTACTCCTTACTTCTAATTATTATATGTGTATACCGCCCTATCAAGGTAGGTCTTCGTTGCACCTATTTTATACAGTCTGAGGTGATACCACAAAAGTATCATCCAAGTTTATGGTGGATTTGTGTGTTAAACATAGGTCTGCCAAAGTCTCATTGAATACCATTTCCAGTGAACTCATGGTTTCTCTAACCTCCCACCAGCCCATAGCTACCCATTTATCTCTGCACCTAATCTTCTATTTGGTCCTTCTTCAAAATAGTATTTATGCATTCCTTCTTCTCTTCTTCCAGTCATGAAGTCTTTCACCATCTTCTCTATCTCAGCCTTACTCCGTCCTTACACAAAGACCTCAGTGAGCCCCACATAATATCTTTTCACCAATGTCAATAATGCATCCCAACTGAGTCTCCCACTTTCCACGGATGACTGTCAGACCAAACACAGATGGCATTTCTGGATGTCACTGACCTGTCAGGCATAAATCTCACACCCACCTCTCAGACAGTCCTCCCTCCATCACATTGTTTTCTTTGCAAGCAAATATTCATCCTAGGTCTCCCTTACTGTGGAATGACTCTGGACCCCTCTTCAGGGGATCACGTACAAAAATATATCTCTTTTTTCCAGGTAACTTCTGCCTTCTCTTGATTGTCTTAAGGGGTGGCTTCAATTTTCTCCAGTGCCAATTATCATTAAGAATAGGCGAGGATCAGGAGAAGATGATAAGAAACACCACCGCTGCTTTAAGGCATTTGGCAAAATCCCAGGGCTGATATATTTGCTCTGTATAGGAATCCCAGCTGTCTCTGGAGAAGGGCATTTATAACCCAGGTGCCCCCTCCCCATTTAGTCTGGAGAGAACCCCCTGGTCCAAGTCTTGTCCCTACTTGGCACCCTGAAGGGGGTGGGGATCAGGTCCATCAGGCAGCTACCTAGCTGCACAAACAGGTGGCCACAGATGGCTGGGCGAGAGGCAACAGCAAGCGAGAGCAAATCGGGTTAGGGGGTGGCTGCTGGCAATGATGCCCAGGGAACCCTTGCCCCTGCCCAAACTCACCATTTTCCGAAGGCGCTGCCAAAGCTTTCTCTGGGTTGAAGTACGACATGGACGCAGCCAGCAGAAGGAAAGGGCCTTGCCTTAGCATCTTAGGGGTAGTCTGGAATCATGGATCAGGAAGGAGGGGAAGGGAGGCGGGGAGGGGTCTCAAGACGCAGGTGCAGGGGGACGGGGAGAGAAATTGGCTGCCCCGGCAAAGCAGGGGGAGGACAGGCACGATGGGCTTCAGACATCAGAACTGATGGAATGGAGCAGGAGGCAGCAGGAACAATGGTCGCAGCGCCCAAGAGGCTGTGTTGCCCGCATCCTTAAGTTGATGTGTTACCGCTTGGCTCGCCCGCTACCCGCCTTTCATTCTCATGGATTTTCTCCCTTCGCTGCCCGCAGAGGAAAAGGAGGGGTGGAAAATAAATGGGGAGGGTGGCAAAGGATATCAAAG
>JAPKID020001807.1:0-14213 GCA_026931265.2 Tropidonophis doriae
TTAATTTTTTTCACAAATTAATTCTTAAATTACATTATATTTAAATAACTGGTTATTATAGTACAAATTGTTCTACATAACGTACAATGTTTAGAATCAGAAAGTTAGGAAATTAAACTAAAAATAAATTTAAAACAATTCTTTTATTTTCAAGATGTTATTTTGTCACTGACATTAAAAAACAAATGAGAAAAATGCCAAATTGTCACATAGCCAATGTTAAACTTATAAACTGAAAAGTTTTAGAGGGAGGCATTGAATTTATTCTTGGAAGAAAATCTCTAATCACATTTCTGAAACAACAGGGTTACTTTAGATATAACTCTTTACTGAAAACTGACCTTTTGCTAGATAGTATTTTCAAGTGTCTCATTTCTACCTCTTACATGTGATTTATATCTTTATTTTCTAAAAGTGTTAACTGTACATCTGTTTGCAACAGTTAGTATAGAAGTAGGACAATAAGTCTAAATAGGCATTCCCTGAATAAATCTTTCCAAGTCAACAAGTCAACTTCTTAAGGAAAGCTGAATCAGCTTCCGTCTGAATAGGAACTATATTCCTTGCAATTTATGTTTCTGAGGGAATATTAAGCTTCCTTTAATATATTCGCCCCTTTTCTTTAAAGCCAATGAAGCCGCTTTACTTCCAAGAAATGTGATGATTTATAACTTTGGCTACAGATAATAAAAACTGAACTATTTATGACAATTTATCATTTTTGAATTATTATTAAACTTTTAAATGAAATTTACTAGGTTGGCAACTTATTCCTCACCGTCTTGAAATGTTCCTTCTTCACTGTTTCATGATGTTTTGGAGATTAGCTTTCACGTTATATAACTTATATTCTTTTTAATAATAATAACATATTTCTCCCAAGCAGTTCCACTTCAGTGCATATATGTTTTACATACCTCCATAGTCAGTATTTCTAAATAAATAATATGGTCCCAATATTATTTTTATGCAATAAAAATAAATGTGTTAAAACCAAAACAAATTAGAATTCAGATGTTTTATACTTATTCTAATAAACCTATACAATACAGGCTTCTTCAGATTTAGTAACATATTTTACATATAACAATATAATTACACCTCCTTGGTAACTCTTCCAAAGAATTTTCCCATCCCAATAGATTTGTCCCTGGAAACAGAGAAGGCAGAAATCAACTAGTAATTTGGACAGTCAGCAAATTACTTAAAAGTAGTGCCTCCTTCCTTAATGAGTGACACCATTAACAATTTTTCCCCCTGACTGCAGACCCTGTTCAAATACCTTGGACACCTTGTTAGCACAGAATGAGCTGTTCAATCAAGAGACTGGGAACTGGAAGTACCAAGGCACAGTGTCTGAGTGGTGATTGTGGTAGGAGTGAGAATGCCAAAGTAACAGTCTTTGACGCTGCAGGAAACTGGGCAACCTTGAAGTCTACATTTGTAAATCAGCCTGTATGATTATAGAAGTCACAAGCAAGAGAATGCAGGGAACAATTATTTGCAGCATTCTTTCAATGTTTTAATTTACTCCCAAACATGAAAAGAGTGCTGCTAAAAACCGCTGCACTTTTAAAAATTTTATCCCTGGTGTAGCCATTTCACAATTTTAAGTTACTTCGGAGTAGAAAATGCAACAAGGAATGATTGTTTTCAGAAGATGAAACTGCTTCCTATACAATGGGACTTTATCTTGATCGGTCAGTTTTGATTCACAAAATAATATTGATTTTTAAAAACTTTCCTAACATATTAGAGAAAAAGCTATTTTAATGCACTCAGATTCCTTGTGATGTGTGCATTCATTGGAAATTATTAAATGAGAAGGTTCAAATATTTTTTTAAGTTGTGCAAGAAACTTTTTTTTGCACTTTTATCTGAGAAATATTTTTATTAACCAGTCCTTAAACTTCCTAAACAAAACCAATCCATCAGTTTTGAAAAAGCTTCTTCTTAGATATGAATGCAACTTTAATTAACTACAAAATATGTTAAATTTCTGTGTAAAATACAGAAAATAACTTTTGTAACTGCTTTAATTAAAAAAGAGAATACAGCAAGATGATACTCATTTAAACATTAAACTGAGTAATATGGAAATTAATGAATGCAAATCTTTCTAATTCTCCAAAATACTGTCATCTTTATTTAAATATTAAAGCTAGTAGCCAAAGCCTAATAAGCCCTTAAAATTATATATTTTATAAAACTAATAATGAAATTACTATAAATTGTGTTTCTGAATTTATAAGTCTGATATGAAATAATTTGTTCCATTATTTTTAAATATCCTTAAAACCATATTCTTAATGGTGTGGCATTTGTTAAATAAATTATTAAATTATATAATTGTTTAAATATATTATAAATTGCATAAAGGGCAAAGTATGTTTTTTTTTAAATTGTTGTATTTTAGCCCAGTTGTTTGCCTTGGGGAAAAATGGCAAAGTAAGCTTTAATTTTTTATTCTTACGATTTAACAGGTACAAATTTTTAGCAATGCAACGAAGAATGACATTTTTATCATAAACATATCAACAAATCATCACTTTTCCTTCAATGTTCACATAGTTTTCCTCTTTTATTTTATAAAAGTTATACCTGAAGCACATTAATGTTGTAGAGGATTAGAGCAATGTTAATCAACCATGTATACAACTGATGGAAGATAAATAATAAAAGGCTTTTAAATAAATAGTAACATTTCTAAATTCTAAATTCTAAAAGCAGAACAGAAACTTTACAGTGTTTGTGTGTGTATACATTACATATGTATCACATATATTACATATATCTGTATATATTGCATATATTATATTCAATTTTAAGCAAATATTTCATTATTAAACTTGCAATGTTAGTTACAGATCTGGTGGCTTGTTTCTTGTATGTTGATTTTGTTAGATAAGTAAAGCAAAGTAAAGGAGGCATATCAGTCCATAATTCCACATACCTATTAGTTTTATATTTTAGCATCTCAAGAGCCCAAAAGAAAACCATCAATGGACAGAAATAGATTTTAAAAATACCTTTCTTTGAACTGGGTTGTCTGTTTAATTTTCTTTCAGCTTTTCCAAATCTAGAGGGCGCTATTGTTCATTAATTTCTCATTTCAGCCCACATAAGGGAATGAAATCTCAGTAGCTTGATGTTTATATTTTAAAAGTTTCCATATATGAGCAACACAAACAATTCAAATTCTCTTTTATTTGAAGGCATTATGAAAGTAGGGGTTGTTGTTTTTTTGGTCTCACAAAGTGCTGCTGGGTTGCAAACAATCGATGTCAAAGTTAAATGTCAATGTTTCCATATAAAGCTCACTTGGCAGAGATTGATAACTCAGTTTTTAATTCCTTGTATTCCAAAAGTTTCAGAGGCAAGGATTTCATTTTGACAGCTGTAGCATCAAACATACTTACATAAAAAGAAAAAAACAAGTTTAGAATTGTGGTTTTTTAAAAGAACTGATATGTGATTTTATACAAATTTACCCTAAAAAGATTAGCTTTTTAGCTTATTGCTTAGCTTCTAAGCACATAGAAGAATTCTGTTTCAGGCACCTATATTTTACATTGCCAGTGTTATAATCAGTTTTCACTGCTATATATACATATTTAATCCTGCTTTATAATGTTTCTTTTTAAAACAATCCCATTAACAGCACTTTTATCTTCTAATTAATCCATATGTCACAAATACACACATACACACACATACAAACCATTGCTATGATGGCAATGATGCATGTCAACATTCAAATCACCCAAAAAGAACCTGATAGTTCATAATTGGCATCATAGGTATCTTTTTAAGGGAGAAAATATCCTTTTAGAATTTCACTTATTAGACATCCAGTTTTTTTTGTCAATTTATATAGTTTGATTAACTTGATATGTCTTCTATTAATATTGCACATTGTTATATAGATTGTGATCTAATAGATTGCTAACTGATTTTCTGATCAATAATACCACCATTACACAAACATGGCTACATATTCAGACTTATGGAATTTGCACTGTTTCAACAACACCGAGAAACATTTGTTTTAACTTTTTCTTATAGGATTAGATTCAACAAAGAAAAATATGCATTTGCACATTAAAGCCAGAGAATTTAAAAATACTTACGTCTGTGAAGTTATGTGCATCTAGTAAAAAAAGACCAGTATGGTAATGAAACTTTCCTGTCAGTACATATGCACTACATATTGTTTGGGTTCAGTTGTGACTTGTCTTTCTGCTAAAAACTCTTAGAATAAAGATAAGAAAATAAGAAAACAATCTCATAGTTAAATCCTCATTATTTTTGTCAAAAGTGGAGGAAAGTTCCATAGCTGAAAAAGAAATGAATACAAATAAGATACAAATACAATAAATATTATTTTTTAAAAGCAAAATAAATCTCAGACATTTTATTGATTACATTTGTTCTTCTCTCCTCTGGAATCTTCAAAATGTAACTCAGGATATTATCATCTCTTTTTCTTACTGTTTTGTTTAATTCAAGTTATGAATATTGTTGAGGGTTTTATTCCTATCTGCTTCTCATATAGAGTTTCTCATTTTCTTCTCACAAAAATGATTAAAAATTGAAATACTTCTATAGACTTCCACCAATGTATTTGATCAACTTAGTCTTGTGAATTCCATATACTTTATAAAGTTGCTTCAATTTTAAAAAGGAGTGAAGGGAGGCAGGGAGGGAGGAAGGAAGGAAGGAAAGAAGGAAAGAAGGAAACACATACATAAATCCTTGTAAGTGCACAAAAGTTTTAGATGAAATGTTACACACACACATAAACACACACACACACACACACACACACTTTAAAAATTTGAACAGAATTTACCATAGTTGTTCACTATGTGCCTTTGTTTCTTATTCACTTTCCAACACTGACTTAGCATGGTAAAAATGCATTTATCCAGTTCACTTATAAGTTGTTGTTGTTTTTGTTAAACTGAAAAAAGCTTGAATATAACAGTATTAGTTGCATTTCATTTCAAATCTTTTTGAAGCAAGTAACCCTGAGTTCAGCTGATTTGGACGCTGACATACATCTGGCCCCTGTCGACGTCAAATCAGTGCCATCAAAACAATGGTTCATATTACAGGAAAATCTTGTGCAAATGAGCTATAATGGAAGTGAATGGCAATCTCCTAAGACTGTGCAGCAGGATTCGCCTTTGATCTGAAATACTGTTAATCTTTCTCAAACATAACACTGAATACAGTTGGCAAATCCTGTAAGAGAGAGGTCTCATATAATTCAAGCCTCAGAAATGAGAGTGGTTAGGTGCCAATCAAGAGTTTCATATTAGCTACACAATTCACTGCTGCTCTTCTTCTCTGCCCCCTCCCTTGCATTTATGGCAAGGGTGTCTGGGTCAAAATTGAACTTTTTTGCAGCTAAGTTAAATGAAATGCTTAATACATTGAATGTATTTTTGGTTGCAGAAAAATAATATTTGCTCACAGACACATTTATCAAAATGCTTCCAAAATTTATAATATTAGGATTGGCTCTTCAAAGATGTTTAAATGGCATTCATTCATCTCATTAAGACTCTGTAATTTTATTGTGAACATAGAATGGAAAACAACCCAAATTACACATGTTATTTTCATTGTCAGGGCAAGTATGCTAAAGAAGTTTATACTTCATGAATAATGCACCAAGGAAAGTTCTGGAGGGTTACATTCGTGTCTCAAGCAAAATGCTAAAGATTGTAAAACCTCTCTTTAGATTGTTTTACAGTCAAATCAGGTCATTCTTGTGTATAACCAAATAGATGTAGTGTGTGCATGTGGACAGATGCAAAGAGGGTAAATCATATTGATTCAGTGCTAGTTGGAAATATGTCTATTTCAGTTGTGTGCTGCTTTTGAAGTTCTGCCTAAAAATCAACCCCAGGCTTCAAAGAGAAAGGATTATAGCTTTTATTCAGCAATTAATATGGCTGAAACTCAGAATGTCAGAACCTGACAACCGTTCAGGCCAAGCAGTAGCTTGGTAGGGGTGCAGTCCTGCAGAAGAACTGGAATTTACAATAAAATCAGTCTGCATCTATGGATTTAAATATTTGGGGGGTGAGAGGGAAAGGAAAGAACATACTATTTCTAAAGTTTAACGACCTGTCTTTATTTTGACATAAAGGGGAGGAAAAAAGATGGTGGTGTCTCTTGACCTTTGACCCACCATCTCCACCTAGATCATTTTAATCTCCCACCAACTGTTAAGCAGAAAGACAGCTATTAAGGGGAAAACTATTCCCTTTGCCTTCTTACATAGATCAAATGACAACTTTTCCAAGTCCCTCCTCTCTGTAAGAGCCCAAGGGTTCAGAAATGGTCAGAGTATCAAGCAAGCAAACAGGATGCAGCAGCAACAACAACAAAACAAAAAACATTTTAGGCACATTTTAATGCAGATAAGACAGACAGACCAACATTTTATAACCTGAACTTAATTTTGACTGAAATATTCCAAAATGATTTATACGGGGGAGGACGGGGGTGTATGGACCTTGGCCTATACTTAATGTTGGTCCACCCACTACAATTGCTTGTTGAAATTGCTTTCCATCATTCATGAAAAACAAAGTGTGTTACACAGATTTAGCTTCATAAATTTCAAATGTTAAATGAGATCAGTATGCATGTAGAAAAGCCCATTAAATTTGAATGGATTATGATTTAGTTTTGCTCCCAAGAAGAAAAACTGAGTGGAATAGGAATATAAGAAGATGCCTTATATTGACTCAGATAATTAGCCAATTCAACCCAGTAATTCACAATACTAACAGAAATGTCAGGTAAAACAGCTTTTACAGACCTACTTTGAATTGTCAGGAATTGAACCTGGAATTTCATCATGCAAAATACAGTCCTTGCATTTAAAAGCGATCTTCCATTCCCCATTATTTTAATCAAAGATTTTAGTTTGCAATTGCATTTTGTATTTTAATGATCATAAATAATTAACAAGAATAATAAAAGTGAAATTTGTTGTTTGAATCTACTAGCATCAGTCTGTCAGAAGAGATTCATAAGCAAGTGATGATTAGGTATGGGACTTTATTCAATAGATTGTATTTTGTATAGTATTTTTGAAAGCATTCTGGTTATAAGATTAAAATTATAAACTGAGATAAATCTTGCTCATTTCCCCTGGGAATAGTTTAGTACGGTTATGCAAATAATTATATTTTCTGATGTCCATTGATTATACTAAAATTATGAAAGTTAAATACTCAAAAATATTTCTGTGGAAACAAATATGCTATTAGAAAATATTGAAATAGATGTAAATGGATGGGTCAAAATTCCCTTTAGTGTATGGTAAAACAAGTGTTATTAATATAAATATTTCCCCGTGATTAAGGTATGTCCTTTAGGGTATTCCTATTTTAATACTAAATAAATATTTCTTTCGGGTTACCTAAGAAATATATTAGGAATAGTAGACCATCAATGATTTATTTAGCTAAACTGAGATTATTATATGAGGAAGGTGATTTTAATCTATCTGATTTGCAAATATATAATTATATTTTATCAAGCATCACAGTAGAATGAAAATATAGGAGAATATTATATTTATAGGGTATTTGGGTAAGTCATTCATTTCCATTGTGGTTGTGGAAATAAATATATAGAAAAGTTCTTAATTCCAGAAATTCAGGCAAGAAATCTTTGGATTTCATTGGGCAACAATGGGCTTTTGATTATAAAGCTTATGTCTACTTTTTGAAAAATAGGTAGTAAAACATTCAACAGGAACTGTCATGGATTTTTTGCCAAAAGAAGAAGCACAATGCTGAGGAGAAATGGCCAGACATTTGTCAGTGATCTGTTGGTGCCTGCTTTGCGAGAAAGATGGAATCTGAACAATAGAAAGACTGAGATTTTTATACCTTGGGAGTTAAAAGGCAGGAACTGATCCATGGACACCTTTTGAGCAAGTGAGATAAGTGTTTAAATAAAGGAAAATATATTTTTCTATTGTGTAGCAAAGCTGGCAAGATTTGTGAAGCGAATGGAATGTCATCACAATCAAGGATGTGCCATGGTTAGGATAGCAATACCGCTTAGATTTATATACTACTTCACAGTGCTTTACAGCTAAGCGGTTTGCAGAATCAGCATATTACCCCAACAACCTGGGTCCTCATTTTACTGACCTAGGAAGGATGGAAGGCTGAGTCATCTTGAGCCACTCAGAATCAAACTCATGGAGTGAGTGGCAAATTAGCTTGCAATACTACATTCTAACCACTGTGCCAACGTGAGATGAAATCTATGTGATTTCTCACTTCCTGTTTCCTAGATGAACTTTTTTTTAAGGTGAGGACTTTTCATTGTTCTCCTTGAAATAGGATTAAAGGGCTATCTTGGCAGCGGAAAATATCACCATGTTTGGGTTATGCATTAGTTTACAGCTGGTCCAGTTTACGTAAGCAAGGGGAGGGGAATAGCAGAGGGAACTGGGAAAAGACTTTGCAACCAGACAAGCAGAGGGGGGAAGGGACAGGAAGGAGAGGCAAAGAAAAAAAGTGGTGGTGGGGACTGGAGAAGAATTTATAGCTTTATTTTATTATTTTAATTTTTCCATCACAGGAAAGTTTGGGTGAAAGCTTTGACTGATGATTTTATGATTTAAATTATTCTAAACCAATTGTTATGAAATGTCCCTTTTAAGGATTTATCCTGTCTTTAAATTGGATTTGGTCTTTCTGATTCACTGGCAATGGCAATATTTTTCAACTTGAGCTTGTTTTAATGGCTCAGTATCAGCCAGACTCTTTGATCATTTCAAAGTCATCAAAGATGGACTCGTGTGACAAAATCCATGGCACAAGTAAAACCCATTTAACATTTCTCTATTGAAAGCTCAGGAATATTTTCAAAGTGGACATTCCATGGTTGCTGCAAATATGGAATAAAAAACTGGAAACACCAGTCCCATCAGGGTCTTCATGTCATTAAATGATTAAATGGTATCCATAGATTTGAGTTTAAACTTGATTAATCAGAAAATGTATTTTGGACTCCCCTCAAAAAGATGCTTGAAAAGATACATATCAGACTTTCATTGTTGTAGGGGTACAAATTTGAGGGTTGCTTGACCCATATGATATAATCCTGTGAATCTTTGACACTTTGATGTTGAATTATATACCAAATTCTGACTCTTTATCAGGAACTGTCATTCAACTGTCATAATGAACATTGGGGTAAGAGAAAAAGGAGAGGAGAGGGAAAAGAGAGAGAATTTGGCAAAGTGGTATTATTACAAATGTTAAGGAATAGTGTTTGGAAATGTGCATTTTGTAAACCTCTGGGCAAATTTTATGTATATAGAAAATAGGTGATGAAATCATACAAACAAGTGAAGAGATAAGCTTTAATTAAAAATAAAATTAAAAATAATTAAATATAATAATATTTAAAGAAAAATTATAGCTTTTATTTTACATAAGCATCTCTGAAATCAAGAACAGAATAAAAATTTGGATATATGCATATCCAAGGGACTGTACGTATGTTTCATTGAAACAATTTTTCCAGTTACCTGCAAAGCCACTCCAGAAGATTAAAAAATCTTAATGTGTTGGACATGTTGTAGGGTGACATATAAAGCAAAAAAATAGAATAGGCTGAGGTTATTTTGCATGAACTTAGTATTTTCTTCTTTGTAAGATCTTATTTGAAACCAAAGCATATTCAATTGTCCAGATCTAACCTCGCATCTAAAATCCTATCTGTTATCATATGGTTAACATTGCATTTTTACAATAATTCCATATCCAGTAATTGTAGTCTGAACTCTATTGTGCAATATTTAGAAGGAATACAGCTATCTTCTGAAGAAGCCATTGAATCTAGCTAATCTATGAGCAAGGAAAGCAGAATGGAAGGCTGTGAAATCTCCATCGATGTTGGAAAATTGCTCTAAGAAATCCATTTGGCTTGAAGAACCCAATTCCCCAGAATTATCAATAAGAAATCTGATTTAGATAATTGCTTTAGAAAGATGTCCAGTTTTCACCTGTGCCATGATAATTCTATTTATCAGTATATCTATATTCCATCACTCTTATATATTTCTTGGAAATTTACTATACCCACACAACACACACAACATTATTAAGATTAAAATGCCACCCAGAGTCTTTTGCTATGAGATGGGGAGCAAATAAATTCATCCATCTAATCAATCACTCAATCTTCAATTAATCAATCAATGGTCTAGATAAACAGGTAGGCTTTAAGCTCCTTTTTAAGAGTATAATGTGAAAGACTGCTTCATCTTCAACACCAGCTCATTTCTCAATAAAGATCCCATGACAGAAAAAAACAGAATGTATGTGAATGTTAACATAGATATGGTGAAACCTAAAAAATGTGACATAACGAAGACCTGAGAATCTGGAACAGACTGTATGGGAATAGACAAAGTAGTAGGTAATTTGGGCCTAAGCTATTTAGTGTTATCAAATACAAAATTATTTGTGTAATATATTATGGACAAATTGCTATTTCTGGATTTTCTTCAAGATTTTAGGAGGAGACCTTTTTGTTTACCACCTCTACTATATTTGACAGCACAGTAACAACAGTAGAGTTCTTCAGGTTTTCAAGTTCTATAATCTCCCAGGGCCTGAAATGGACACCTAACATTAGAAACTTCATTAAAAAGGAAGGCACAACAAAGAATATTTTTCCTGCATGAACTCAAGAAGCTCAGATTGTCCTAGGGGCTGGTGATACAGTTTTACAGAGCAATTATTGAGCCTGTTATTTGTACTTCTATAAGAGCTGCAGTAGCGCAGTGGTTAGAAGGAAGTACTGAAGGCTACTTCTGTTGATCACCGGCTGCCAGCAGTTTGGCAGATCGAATCTCACCAGGCTCAAGGTTGATTTAGCCTTCCATCCTTCCAAGGTCTGTAAATTGAGGACCCAGATTGTCGGGGGAAATATGCTGAATCTGTACTGCTTAGAGAGGGCTAAAAAGCACTGAAAAGTGGTATATAACTCTAAGTGCTGTTGCTATTGGTAGTCTGGTTTGGAACAAGTACAGATTCCAATGGATAGCTAAGATTCCAGAAAGAACAACTACCACCAGCCTGGCTTTACTAGAAGACATGTACATTGCCCGGGTCAGAAGGAGGGTTCAAAAAATATTGTAAACCCCTGATATTCTGGGCATAAACTGTTTTGACTCCTTCCCTTGGGACTGTGTATATTAGGGAAGAGCATGCCAAAACAGCTAGAGAGGGGGTAGTTTGTCCCCACATGTCATCACTGCTAAGCACTTAATTTTGTCAGTGCTCTCAAATGTCAATTAACCTATTTAGCGTGACAGTATTATTATTATTTATCCTTATTATCTTTTTTTACTCCACTCTTTATTGGTATTAGTAATATCATTGTGTTGCTTTGCATGTACAGAGTGCTTCTGTTCCAGAGATAAATTCCTTGTGTTTTTAATCACACTTGGCCAAATAAAAGATTCAATCCAATCCAATCCAATTCTAAGAAGGATAGATTTTAGATGAATATTTAGATGAAAGAAGGGACTCTTTCTTTTTTCTATTCTTCTGTAAGGGACTTCAGCCTAAATAAACAGGTTTAAACATGTACAATTTATTATTATAGTTCATCATATGGTCAGCCAGTTGTTCAGGCTGAATTTGGCATTTTAATCTATCTATTGAGTCTTTCCCAAGGAACTGAGGTAGGCAGATATTGTTGTTTGTTAGTGTTAATTATATCATCACAAGATATAAGCTGTTCCAAGTAAAGATGCCTTTTACAGTTGATTGATGGTGATTTCATCAGTACCAATGTTGTTCAAATGGTTTCAGTGTGATCCTAACGAAAGAGTTGTAGGTATTTTCAGTTACCATAAAAATGTGGTTCTTTTGATACATTTGCAATGTTAACTTAACATTTTGTGCTCACTTTTCTTTAGGATTTCCATATTAAAACCTGACACATTAATTTCAAAACTTTCTTTGAATATTCAGACCTATATCAACTAAATGTTATAAAGGGAAATATAAAAATCAAGACCACTGCTCATTTATCTTGAGCATAATAAAGAAGGGAGATTGAGTTTATTTCTTCAGTAGTTTTAGAAAAATAGGATTGTTAGATCAGGGTCCAAATATCTGGAAGATCATTGCATGTCCACAAAAAAAAATGGAGTGTACTTTTTTATTGCTTATTTGGTCAGCAAAAATACAGATAACCATCCTATGGTTATCTGTATTTTTGCTGACCAAATCAGCATTAAAGACAAAGAAAAAATGCACAGCAGAGATAAACATTGTTATCCTTTCTAAAAAGCTCTGTAGACCCAGACAAGATGAAACACAGTATTTTTGAATAGAATAAACAGGTACATTTTCTGATTGACATTTCCTTGAAATCAGAAAGTTGCTCTTAGGTAAGATAATTTTGATCTACAATTGTATTAATATTATCTGTAACATATTAGGATGGTTAAATTATATTATAGCTAGTCTGGAAACTGAATTAAGCTGTGAATGAATGAAAATAAATTTCTCTAATTAAATCTCCACCAACTATTTGCCCAAACTTATTCTAGAAATAAAGTATGATTTTCAAATAGTTAGAAAATTTCAAAAGTTGGTTTGTGAACCACAGTTACCTTTTTTCTATTGCATTTTGATGAAGGAATCTTTAATGTGCAGCCTCTTCACCATTACAAGCTGCTTCAGGGCAATGATTTATCAAGTTCTGACTGTATCAAACTGTTTGTGCTGGATTCAGCATCTAACACTGCTCTAACACTGCTGCACAATCAGACAAGAAACAATAATATTCAATTAAGAAACCTGGAAAAGATTTGGGGACTTGATTTATGATGCATGACTAATTACCAAACAGCCACTCTAATGAAAATTAAGCTGCTGGTTGCTACAAAGATTTAACTTCTTCTTTGATTGTTTGGTTGGTTTTCTCTTTTTGAGATATGACACAAACATACTTCACTGGAAAATTGTCACAGATGAGAATACAACACTGTGCCATAAGTTATTATTAAAAATATCTGATTCTTATTGTATATCTAGGAAGTATATAAACTAACACATACACATATGCACACACACACATGAATATTCTTCTCAATAAATTTTGTGAAAGCAACAATTGTCCCATTATTCACAATCAGTTTTTTTCATTGAAGACCAAACTATGGGCATTTTGTTTATAAAACAAACTATGGTCAGGAAAGAAAGTTGGAGCAATCAACTTTTCATTTTATGTCACTTTCTCAGTCTGAAATATTTCTCCAAGCTCCTCTACAATGTATGGTGAATGAGGAAAG
The DNA here is from genome assembly GCA_026931265.2 of Tropidonophis doriae. Lineage (NCBI taxonomy): Eukaryota > Metazoa > Chordata > Lepidosauria > Squamata > Natricidae > Tropidonophis > Tropidonophis doriae. Next base: position 13,364 of record JAPKID020001807.1, read on the forward strand.
CAGTGTAGACATCTGAATAGGCATTTTTGGAAGTGTGAAAGCCTGTTGTAGACTCTCTCACAAAATGGCTTTCATGAAGAAGTCTTTCTGGTTTACAGATTTATTCCTTTTCGAGGTTGTGTCCGTAAGGACAATGCTGTGTATTCTTGTTTAAATTTATTAGTAGGTGGAGGGGGGGGGGTCAACCCCCAACCATAGCAAGTGGAAACCATGGTCCTCACTTTTAATTTTTACCTCCCAATGCCTTCCCATGGAAGAAAATGCCATCAAAGCAAGATAGTTCTGGTGCTTCAGTTAGTCAACTGCCAGGTAACACTGCTGCTCTTCTTATGTGAAATACTTCAGAAGGCTGCTTCCCAGCTCTTTGATGACTGTGCATTTTCTTAATATGCATGACATTGCAGATTTTACCATTCCTACTGAAGAGATGGGTGAACCATTAGATTTTGACAAAATGTGAATTCTGAAAGCTGTCTCTCTTCCACTTCAAAACTGCACTCATTTGCAGGGATAGCTTTTGGAGTCATATTAAAAAGTAACTATCCAAGATTATCCCTGAAGAAAAACCAGTAAATGGCAAATGTGGAATACAATTTTAAGGCCTTTTAAGACTGCTTCTTTAACATCAGAAAGACTGGGAGTAGCCAGAAAGTAAATGTTAATTTTGTAGTTGTTGCTGATCTTTCCTTTGTAATGTCTGGAATATTTTAATTGTTGTTTGCCATTTGTTTAAGATGAATATTTATTTATTTATTTGGATTTATATACCGCTCTATCTCCTGGAAGGGACTCAGGACGGTGTACAGAAAATGAAAAACAATACATGTAATAGTAATGTAAATATTGAAAT
>JAPKID020001808.1:0-14212 GCA_026931265.2 Tropidonophis doriae
GGAGAAATTTCCTGACAGTGAGAACAATGAATCAGTGGAACAGCTTGCCTCCAGAAGTTGTGAATGCCCCAACACTGGAAGTCTTTAAGAAGATGTTGGAGAGCCATTTGCCTGAAATGGGAATAGGGTAGTTTCTGGCTGCTTTTGAAAGATGAATTGGCATGTTTGGAACTATTGGGATTATATTTGAAACAGGCACGCTAGGAAGAAAGAGAACCATATTAGCAACTTCAGGGGAACCCCTAGGTTTGTAGAACTGCATATTTTTTTAAAAAAGAAAATTTTAATCAAACACCTCTTTCCATATACTCCAGTGCGATGAGTATTACATGTTTTCAGCAGCTACCAAAGAAAAAGGAAATGAGAAGCTGGAAAAGTAGTAGTTGATCCTAGAAATTTCCTACAATTGTTCTTTGGAAAGAAGAACCCGAGAGATAGCATAGTTGACTGGAAGTCAAAATGAGGATGAGCCACACTACAATCTTTATTGAAAGCACTCCTAGCTATATATTCAAACTCTACCTAATTGAAAACAAAGCCACAGGATTTTGAATAGCTACATACATTACTGTACATTGCTTAAAATATATATGTTTAGAGCAGGGGTGGTATACACTTACCTTCCCTACCGGTTTGCAAATGTGTTTGTGTGTACAGCCATCCGCGCATGCATTTTGGGTGCAAAAAGGGTCTAAATGGGACACCTTAGAGCTGGGTTGGGTGGGCAGAGCCACCCGCGATTTCCACTACCGTTTCGGGTGAACTGGTCTGAACTGATAGAATACCACCTCTTGTTTAGAGTAATAGTCTTCTATTCTAAAGGGTAGGGTGACGATATGGAATAGGGCATTATCAGTAATGGCAAACAGTTTGTGGAGTTTTCATTGTTGTAAAGTTGACACTATTGGTTCTATTTACTCTGATGTATGGCTCTGTGGAGGCTTTGGCCAAGGTTCTGGAAAAGTGTTGCGCATCCTCCCCTAGGGCATCCCGAAACTCCCAGTGGTTTACGGAGGAGCTGGGGATGCTGAAAAGGGCCAAAAGTTGGCTAGAACTGCTCTAAAGAGACTAAGAATGAGTCTGACCAGACATGGGTCACAGACATACATCTGAGCCACAATTAACACCTATCCTGTGTCAGTAAGAGAAGCAAAATGTCACTATTTCTATGTATACACGGAGTGTCACTGTTCAAGATCATTGGGTCCTTCCTTGGGAAGTGGGTGATTGGATGATCGTTTACAGAGCTGTGCTGAAGAATTTGTTGAACACCTGATGGATAGAATTGCTCAGATCCATTCTCAGTCCAAGCATGGAGCAGATCCATTGGAGATGCCTGAGGGACAGACTTGCCTCTTGGAAAGGTTTGATTTTGTTGGACTTGACAAAGTAGATAGGATCTTTGGGGATATTAAGGCAACTACTTGCTTATTAGCTTCTTGCCCCTCCTGGCTGGTGAAAGCCTCTAGGATGGTGAGCTGTAGTTGGGTCCAAGCAGTGATTAACACATTGCTGCAGAATGGAGTGTTTCAAGCACCATTTAATAAAGCCTTGTTGTGTCCCCTCCTCAAGAAGTTATAATTGGACACAAGGTATCTGGAAAATTTTCATCCAGTTTCCTACCTCACCAGAGGGTCCTGAATGAAACAGATAATCTAGACTCCTTCCAGTTGGGTTTCAGGCCATCTTATGGGACAGAAATGGGATTGGTCAACCTTATGGATGATCTCTGGTGAGAATGGGATGGGAGTAGAGTAGCCATCCTTGCTCTCCTTGACCTCTCAGTTCAATTGACTATGGTATCCTTTTGGGTTGGCTATGGGGCTTGGTATTGCACTGTTTCAGCTCCTTTCTCCAAGGCTGATCCTAATCAGTGTTAATGGGAAGCAAGAAGTCCAGCCCCAGCCACTGTTTTGTGGGATGCTACAGAGCTCTTTACTTCCTCTGCTCCTCTTTTAACATCTACATGAAGCTACCGGGTGAGATCATCCATCACTATGGGTTGAGATGTCCTCATCTCTATTTCTGGCAATCAAGTGTTTCAAAATTGGAGATCTTAGCATGTGTTACCAAGATTGTTAGATTTTCTTTCCTCTGTACCATTTTCTTATAAGCCAGTCAAACTAGCATGCTTTTAAGGGTATGGTTCAGTGATTTACAGATATTAACACTGCACAGTTAGGAAATGGCTAGGATATCTACTGAAAAATATGGCTTGAAAATGTGTTATTTGTATATGTGAGGGCATTTTTTTCTTTTATCATAAAATCTCACATGTTCAGTCTTCCTATTTTAACAGGTAGTGATTACACCATGTTTGGTTTGGCAGTAAAAATAGTAATGCTTCGACAATAGGATTAAATTTTGATGGCACAACACTTAAATCCTGAGGCAAATGATTTGTCCAAGCTTAATATCAAGTACTTAGGAGATACTGTTTGATGTAAACACCAGTTCTAATAAAATGGTGCCTGAGGAACAGGACTTCAACTTGTAATACACTATTTGTATTGGCTTCTAGATGCTGAATTCAGAGCCACTGTGATAAAAGAAAGCAAAAATAATCTCAATCTGTGATTTAAAAAAATTTAAAATAAGGTGCAGGGCATCATCAGGTTGACCCAGGCTTTAATTTAATTGATAGAAACATGGATTTATGGACCTTATTCTTTCTCATATTACTTCTAATATGACTAACAAAGTAGCTTATTTATAGCTACAGCTATGAAACAGTGGAAATGAGTGAAAGGAACAAACTCTTAATTTCTATTCCATCATGCTGGACTTGTATAGAAAGTTCATTATGGAAATACTTTCCATAAGCTATAATTGAGTATTTCCTGGTACTATTGAGTGGGTGGATAAGATTAGGTGTGACAACTACTGCTTGAATAAATAAAGGAAAACTAAGAAAAAAAATTGCCTCCCATTTTTTTTTCATGTAGTGATATGAAAACAAAACAAAACAATAAACAGAACATTCTAACATGCAATGATTCTTTGCCCGAAAATTAAACATTATAAGAAAAATGTTTCTATTACATTAGTATAATTAAAGTTGGTATCAGATTTTTTGTATTTGGAGTATTTGTACTTTTAAAACTGCTGTTAGCAGTACCCTGTTATAGTGCTCTTATGTATTATAAAGCAGCTAAAAAAAGAGACAGATATGTAATTGTGCAATCATGTCCACAATGATCCAAAAGCAACATTAAGTTGGCTCACTGGGAGTTACCTCAGAGTAAACCTTCTTAGGATTGCATCAATAACGTTTGCAAGCATTCAGCCTTGTATCATTGATTAGTTCAAGTGGATTTTGGAAACTACTGACAGAGAATATATTTCAGCAATGAGAAAGGTTTCTGTTTACTCAGTTGTATCAAAATCTTGTGCAGAAGGAAGGAACGATGGAAAGAAATAAAAATTCCGTTGTAGAAATTCTCCCCAAATATCAGGCTCTGGCTTCAGCTGAAAGTGCAGGCCTTGGGAAAACAACAACAAGACACACAGTTTAGGATCTATCACTGTGCTCCACTTTCGCCTGGGGCTGCCATGCCCAGTGAGGACTTTATTAGGTAAAGAAGAACCACACAGCATTCTCCAGCAGAAAGGAGGCCAGAGAGAAGGAGGGCCCGTGTTTGATGTATGAGCTTTGGCTTGCCATTGTGAGTCACCCCAGCACTAGCTGCAGGCAAAACAAAAATCTTTTGTGATTAATTAGAAAAACTGGACAATTATGAATTGACTGCACACAAGCAGTCTAGAGCAATATAAATAGTAATGAAGTTGGCTCCATGTCTGAGATGAGCACATTGTGCGTTTATGAGTGATTGGAAAAAAAAAAAGGAAAGGGAAGGGAAGAATAAAAAGGGCTCCCTTTTTTGGCAGTGTCAGTTTAAATAACATAATTTCTGCTCTCTGACTCCTTGTTTCATTTTTGCAATTAAAAAAAAGAGAACTTCAGGATTAGATTTGAAATGATAAAACTGAGTTTTCGCTGTCTTTTCTCAAAGCCTGGTTGTTCTCTTGAGGTCTGCTCTAACAATATGCTTCATTTCAGTGACCATCCAAAATGATTGCAGCAGGAATTAATGAATGAGCCCAGTTGTATGTTGCTTGTGGGTTACAAGTCTTGGTCCTTTGTGTTGTGTCTGTAGCTTTGGAGAGGCAGTGTTTGCCAGCGTAAGAGGCAGACATAAAGAATTCTGCAGTAGCTTTGGAAGAAATAAACCACAGCAGTAATTTTCAAGAGCCAGGCAGTCCAGTGACTAATACAGAGTGAGAAATGGAGCTTCAGATTTCAACATACCCATCCATGTTCAGGGAGGTCTTTCCATATAAGTAGATAAACGGGTCTTCTGAAAGTTAAAGATACATTATTGGGAAACGGCTAGGGTTCAAGTACTCTAATAGGGCCCACCACAGATACTTGCCCTAGGGCTTTCTTAAAATATTTTAGTTTTCTTTGCCCTATGCCCGTGATGGCGAACCTATGGCATGGGTGCCACAGGTAGCATGCAGAACCATTTCTTAGGGCACGCGTGGCATTGCCCTGTCAGCTCCAGCGCACATGTGTGCACTGGCCAGCTGATTTAGGCCTTCTTTTGAGGCCATTTTTGGAGGCTTCAGAGAAGCTCCTGAAGCTCTGGAGATAGGGAGGGGAGGCTGTTTTCACCCTCCCCAGGCTCCTAGAAAGCCTCTGGAGCCTGGGGAGGGTGAAAAAAGCGCGCCAAAAGCAGGGGGTCACGCACACAGCATTATGGGTGTGGCACGCCCATGCACGACCCCCTCTGTGCTCCCCCTGCTTTTGGCACACGAGCCAAAAAAGGTTAGCCATCACTGCCCTATGCAATCTAATGGGTCTGACTCTAGGGCTTGGTGCTCGCCTCCATTTCTTGGCTGAGGGAGCCAGCGTTGTCTGAAAACGATTTTTGTGGCTGTGTGGCCAGCATGTTAAGGTAAAAAACTGAACTTTAGGCACTATGTGATTCCTTAGATGTTATAGCCCCAATTAGCATAGTCTTCATGGGTGATGCAAGCAGAAAATAACAGTTCAACAATGTCTTCAAGATCATAGGTTTCTTAGCTATTGTTTACTTGCAGATATTTAATTATACAACTAGATAACATAACCAGTGCACTGATGATGCTACCTAGTTGGGTCATGAAATGTCTGCAAGCAAACAATCAAGGTCAGTGAGGACTCAGCAGTTCAACTGATGTTCTCTTTTCCTGAAACAGGTTTTTTTAATCTAGCAATAAAGCCTCCTGATGGCAATTCACCAAAAGGATCTTTAGTCTCAACCATTTCAGTGTTGGATTTGCTCTACAAAAGGTATTCTTCCATGCACTTCATTTATTTGCTATTTATTAAGAATACCATCTAAAAGCATCGGGGTGACATGTCTTAAAAACAGTATGATAATAAAGGATTGATGAATTCATTTACTGCCTATCAAATAATTGCCCAGATCAGAGTAGGCAATATAACCACGACTCTAATTTTAGCACTCTGCAACCTTTTAATAGTATTGATTTATAGCAAAAGCATTTTCTCTCTCAACGAAAACCATAATAGCTAGAAAAGACAATGGAGGGAGGGGGGGGGGAAGATCTAAATGAAAAGATAGATAATTTTGTAGGAATTAAATGGATAAGTAAGGAGGATGGGTCAGATTGCAATAGAGTGAAGTGTTGTTTATGCCCAACTAAAATCCTATGATCCTATGCTATTGCAAAGAAGGCATCTGCACAATAGAAACTTTAGTGTCCAGTCTTTCCTCCATCAAGATACTGAAGGAGGGAAGCAGGAACAGCTGGAAGCTTGCTATGGGCAATTTTCACCATCCTTTGACAAAGTTGATTGGATTCAATTGGGACTTCAGTGTTGGAGCTGGTCATGGGGGTGGGTGGGTAAATCTTACCAATTGCTTGTCCTATTCATATAGATTTTTAGCTTGTAGACCCCAAAGACATGGGACAAGATGTGTGGAGGGATGTGACAGCCACCACCTGCTTGGTTAATCTTTGCCATCCGGATTAAATTGGCCATGCTGGGATTGGCTTCATGGTGAAATGAGACCATTGTCTCCTTGAGAGCGCACTGCATTTCCACTGCCTAAAGAAGACAGATGCAAGACTGTTATATGAAAAGACTTTGTATGTCTAAGAAGATTGCTGTAATTATTGTCAAGCCTCAGCTACAGCATCTATATATGGGAGAGACCCTTTTCCTGTATGCATCTCAGTTATGGAATGCTTTCTGGGGTGGGGTAAGTTTGGCCTACACACCCCAGTGTTTATGTTTTGCCAAATTTTAAATGTTAAAATTGAATGTGAAATATTTTAATTAATTTACTGTCACAAATTATTTAACTGTTGCAAAAAGACAGAGTATAAATTTAATGAATAATAAAAATAAAAGCATGCCGTTCTTACCACATTTAGTTACTATATGTTTAGATGAATGCCCAAACAGACTGATATATTCATTAATACTTTAGGAATGATTTCCGTGCTAATGCAGCTTCTTTCAGATATGACCAGTTCACACACAGTGGTTGTTGAGTGTTGCTGAACTAAAAACCCCAATATCACTAATTATTTGCCTTATTGAAAGGGAATTATACTTCAATATCTGACAATGTGATATATGAACTTTTACAGGGGAATCTTACACTGACATTTATTTCCAAATAAGAAGCTTTTATTAAAATACTTAAATCCAAATTTGTTCAGTGCATTGTTCTAAGAAGTTACTTTGCAATGCAATCTTGTCTCTACTTTTTCAAAAATAAATTTGTCTTAGTTTTGAGAGAAGTGTATATAGGACCAAATCCCTAAATTATGGTAGTCTTTACTGCCACCTAATGGTCATCCAGACCTTTGCACCACAGACCTGATACTCCTACATTTTTGTCCTTTAACTGAAAGCTAAAACTACCACATAGCATTTGTGGTCAAATTGTTGTCCAATTCTTACATAATATTAAGATAAAATGTAATTTGTTGCTTAGTGGATTGTATCAACCCTAACTATTATGGTTTGCAAATAAGAATTATGGATTTGTACATTGTGTGAATTCAGCAAACAGTAGTTCATTCAACAATGTGTTGCTAAAATGATTATCATTAAATGGGACTGTGGAGATGATGTAGACAAATGTTAAACTTAGAGTGAGAGCTTTGTGAATTTTTAAAATCTATACCTGTACCATATAAAATTGGAAGTCATTCTTTTTTCTTTTTCTTATTTTTTCCTTCTCTTCATTTTCCTTCTTTTATTTTTTCTTTCCTGAGATTTTTCTTTCCCTCAAATCTTTTTCTTTCTTTTAAATTTGGATTTTTGTATGAAAAACAATAACATTACAATAATAAAAACAAAGCTAAAACAAACCAAGGTTCAGCAAAGTCTAAACCTTGTCTGTCTTTAACATACATTGGTCTTGCTACTCCTGGCTGTAGTAACTGAGCTGCAATTCACAAGAAAACTTCTTCAGAGCCATACATTCAGCATTTCAGTTGCCAGGTTATATTTTGATGACGTTCCTTCTGCATTTTAGAGATAATTCTTTTTAAAATAATATTCTTACTAAGACAATTTACTATGTTAGCAGTTGAATTTATAATTCCTACTTGCCTTTACGCTGTGGCACAGATGCAAAAGGTTACAAGTGAAGCTAATATTTTAATGGCACGGTGCTCCTCCACACTGGAGTTTCTTATTATTTCACAATGTGGCCAGCCTTGTTTTCAGTATGGTCTGAAGGCAGGTCTCCAAAGAGCGTCTAAATTCTTGAGCACATTCCTACCTAGCCATAAACAGGCCATCAGGCTGTTCCATGTAGGTGAAGAGTCTCCGCAAGATCGGTGGCTGAAAGTAAAAAAAACCCATATGCGGAAGCGTGTGTCAAACACCCTTTTGTCATGGTGGGAAAACATTCGCCTCTTCCACTTCTCCATCCCTTTGCTATCCTACTGTCTCACCCTCTCCCGCAGCCCCATTGTTTCCTTCTGTTATTCAAGCCTTGCAGTCTCGGAGGTGAATCTGTTGACCATTCAGTAGTTTGAGTCGCTGCTAATTAAAAGTTCCCAACTTCTTGCCCGAAGGCCAGGCTAGAGCCAGTCAGAGAGGAGCCAGATCCAAGCTGTTCAGGGACCAATCGATCAGCTGATTAACCCTTATTACTGATTGGCTGGAGCTGATTGCATCTCAGCAAAGAAATCTTCTTTTGCCCTGAGGCACCAAGGCAAATGGTACTATCAACATTAGGCTGGTACAGGAAGAGAAGCCTCTTTGCAGGACAGTTGATCATTTTTTAAAAATGTATTTATTAAGAAAGGGGAGGAAGAACCTATCCTTTTCTTCTGCTTTGACCACTTCCTTGTATTTTTCAATTTTGGGGTGGGTAGACTTTACAAATTAATTTTATTATTGTTTATTGCTAGTTTTTTTTTTTAAGTGTAAAATGATAACTAATCTGCATCTGGATCAAATAATTTGTGGTCTGGAATGAGAGATTCAAGGGATTGAATTTCTAGAATGGATAAGACATCTATGTTGGAAAAACATTGACAATCATTATAGAATATATTTAGCTATTTTAATTCCATGACGCAGAAATGATTTACCATTAAAAGTAGCTGGATCTTTTTCTAATACTTCTGGGATGACACATAAAATTTGGGGGAATATGATATGCATATGCTTAATCACTTCATAGGATCATAGTTTCTTTTACTTATTCAAATATTATTTAAATGAGTAAAGGAACATTAATACGGAAGAACAACCCAGTCTCCTACAAGTAGAACTTCTGACATTTGTTTGTCTGCATACAACTGTACTCTTGCTGGATTCTAAATAGAGTACATCCAAATCCTAATCAGTATTAAGCAATAGTTAACATGCATACAGCTGTTCTTGGGAAGATCTTTCTTGTGTATGTATCTGCATTACTATACCTATGCTTAATAAACATGATGTAAAGAGATGATATGACTGCTGTCCATTGCTTGCATGGATAATGTACTGATTTTATAACATCTATGTTGGGCTGTTACTGGAATCTTTATGCATTATTTCTGACTGTGCTTAAGGCTTTGCTTTTAGTATCAGCCCAATGTAATTCTTGATTATCCTATACATATATAAATAGATAATTAAGGAAGATTATGTAACCCTCCAGCTCTTTCAGTGTCAGGCTGCCCTGAGCATCCTATCTACATATGTAATACTGGTAGCTTTACATATAAAGCAGGTTAGACTGACATTTTCAGAAGGTAGAGTTCCTATACTAAATAACATACCAGGCAAATCTGGTGTGTGTGTGTTGGAGTCTCTTTTCTAGTGGAATTGAGGCAGGTCCCCTCTTTATTACTTCTCAGGGTGTGGTTTAAAATACCCAAACTTTAGGGCTTGAGTGCTGTCCATATGATTGTTTACTGTTTCAGTGTCTGTAGAAACATACAAAATATACTATTTTTTAAAAGGTTAATATAATTTGTGTATTTAGTCACTTTGCAGAATAACATCAGCTTACCTAAGTAAGATTGCAAAAATCAGATATTTTGAAACTATGGAAGCTCATGTTCGTGCAAAGGTTAGATTTTTAAAAAATTATTTCCTTGAGTGTCCCAGTCTAGTGCAGTGTTTCTCAAATTCAGCAATTTTAAGATATGTGGGCTGGGATTTCTAGAATTTCCCCTACTTGCATGCTTGCTGAGGGAATTCTGGAAGTTGAAGTCCACACATTTTAAAGTTTCTGAGATTGAGAAACACTGGTCTAGTAGTCATGCTTATGTGATATCTATGAAAAGGAAAAGCATTTTACAGGGGTATCAAACTGGTGGCCCACAGGCTGGATGCATCATGCGCCAGCCAAGCCCAAGCTGGCTCCACAAAGGCAAAAAAGTCATAATATGATACATGATGGCATGTGACACGATTAAGTTTGATATCCGTGCATTAGAGCAAAACCCACAGGTAAGGAACCGAGGAAGAATCATCTTATGCAACATGGGCTGTGTTAACTGAAAGCTAACACAGGGAGCCTTCTCTTTGTGTTTCCCCCAAAGAGAAAAAGCCTTAAATTCAAAAAGATAGATGAAATTTTAGAAATTATCACTGCTCTGAATTAGAAATGCAGTGTATTTGCAAAGATTGTGCACAGATGACCGTTTCCTTGTTCAGCCAAGATAGACAATTTCAGGAGCTACACATTCTGTTTATTTTTCTTAAAATAGACTTGGGTTTAAGTATTCCTTTAAAAAAAAACATGTTCAAGTAGAAGATACTCTGTTAATGTGGATATTACTGGAAGATACTTTTGGAGGTTTTTTGGGAATTTTTTCCACTCACATTTGACATCGCCAAAGATTAAATTATGTTCTTGATTTCTGTACTACCCCTGTAGGAAATTGGTTAGGAGTGATTCTCTTGCACATCTGTCTTTTGTTAGACTGCAATGGGGAGAGTACAGGAGAGCTTGCTAATGAATTGTGCTCTAGAGCATTATCCTTTTACTATCTTGATCTTCTTAAGATAAATATTGAGCCATAATAAACCGGGTATTTACATGTAAAATATAGCTATGGCTTTAGAATGCAAGCTCTATTAAACAATTTTGTATTGTTCCCCTCCTACCTCCTTTGTAATATTGTTCTTTACAATCATTCCTAGTTTTTTTTTTTAAAAATTAGCAATCTTTTTAAGGAAGCATTTGGTATTCTTCCTGTCAGAAAATTTAGCTAGGTGGAGAGACAGCTAAGAAAAAACTCAGTGCCTCAGGAAAACAATTTCTACCTAAGATCACTGTTATGTTTTACTTTGCAGAGAATAGTTTTCTGTTTGAAACACTGTTAAACAATCATCTGTTTGAAGTCTGAGCCTGGTGGAAAGAATTCCAAGAAGCAATAAGTAGTCTTGAAATAGCCCATAAAGAGCTTGCACGTAGAAATACTCTAATATTTAGGGCAGCCACAAAAAAGAGGAAATCAAGTTATTCTCCAAAGCAACTGAGGGCAGGACAAGAAGTAATGGGTGGAAACTAATCAAGGAGTCCACACATTTTAAAGCAATCTAGAATTAAGGAGAAATTTCCTGACAGTTAGAACAATTAATCGGTGGAACAACTTGCCTCCAGAAACTGTAAATGCTCCAACACTGGAAGTTTTAAAGAAGAGATTGGATAACCATTTGCCTGAAAAGATATAGGATTTCCTGTCTAAGCAGGGGGTTGGACTAGAAGAACTCCAAGGTCCCTTCCAACTCTTATTCTATTTTATTTTCCATCATGATAAGAAAATTGCATTTGTTTAAATATTTCAATTATTTTTAATATTTATCATATAGAAACTTTGAAACATAAATGCTACTCTGAAATCCATGTCTTTTTATTAGTGTTTTGGATACTATAGAAGAGGACACTATTCCTAGTTTACTGTGAGGAACTTAAGACACAGGGAAGCTGTCCTTAGTTTAGGGGGATATAATTCAGAAGACAACACTATACAGCTCTCATATGGACACTCCTTCCCTTGTGTACCCATGTTGCCATGTTGCTAACACAGCTTTTTCCCCTTGTCACCAAAGGGAAAAAAGCTGTGTTAGCAACATGAAGGTGGTTGGAAGTGTGATGCTGATGGGTTTGCTGACAGTGGGCTGATGGATTTGAGGATCAGGCCTGAAATGGGACAGCAGTGCTCTCAGATTACGATAGTGTTGCTTCTGAGCTGGAATACCTTAATGCCTCTTCTCTGTGGGAGACTGAATGATTAGAAACTGACAGCTTTGCTACCCATCCAAAGCAATTTAAATCTGCTATCCGAGGTGGTTGCCACACCCTGTCTTTTGCTGGAGTCAGTCTGACTCTGCCGTTTCAGCCAAGGCAAAATGATTTCCTCATAATTCAGCAGGTGACACCAAACCACACCATTTCCAAAGGCCCACTTGCCCTGTAACGGGAAGGCCTCTTTTTACCTCCACATTCTCTTATTAAGCTGAAGTATTTTATTTAATGAGAGTGACTCATGCAAGGTGTTCCCATAAATCATTGGCTGGTTTACAAACTCTATAACTAGGCTTCCTGCTATAACTAGGCCGTGCACACCTTAAATTATTAACACACCAAGGCCCTCAAGGCAGATCTTTGATGATGATGATATAAACACTGTTAAGGACAAGATGCTCTCTCAGCAAAAGATTATTGACTCTAATTACCACTACCACCATGGGGGAAGGGAGGAAGAAAAAAAAATCCGGTAAACTATGAAGAAAAATTTCATTTTTTGATTTAGTGTGGCGAAGTTTTTTTTTATTTTAAAAAAACCATCCACCAAACTTTTGCCTGTTTGCTTGTTTTGTTTTTGCTTTCGCTTTCTTCTGCTGCTGTGCTCCATGATAGACTAGAGTTGGCTACGCTTTAAAGGCAGATAGTTGTTCAGAAGAAGAAAATAAACCCTTAAAGGAAAGCCCCACACAGCATGAGGGAATGTTCTGTTGATGCTGTATGTACGTTCTTTGAAATGGATGGAAAAAGGCCAGAGGGAACAGAAAAGATGATAATATATTGGAAATAATCCCAGCTTTAATTGTTTTCATGTATGTAATGTATAAAAATGGCTGACACACCAATGTGCTTGACTACAATCAAACCAGTAGTGCAGATCAACTCTTAAAAAAAAAAAAGATTGTGACTCCTATTGAGTGCTCCCATCTGCATTTTTTTTTGAGGGTGGAGGGGAAATTACATTCATTCTTATAAGCCTGCAGGAAGGAACAGTCTACATGTTTACATGCTTTCCATTTAGTTCAGGTAAAAAACAGCAAAAGGTAACAACAAAAAAATAGTGTCCTTTCCTCATTTGAGCATCCAAGCCTTTGGCTCAGAAAGAGACAAGGTAAAGAAGGTAGCTAACAATATAAATAACTTGTGCAGGAACGTTGTCCTCTCCCTTCCTCACTACTCTGCCCCTCAATAAGACAGCAGTGACACTCATTATTCTGTAACACTCATTAATGAAAAATTCCTATGATATCTAAGAATAAGCTGTCTGTTCTGTAACTTGGTGTTTTGCTTGATTGAAAAATGTGTTCAGAAGATGGGCTGCTTATTGATAAAGCTAACTATCTCCTGAGTGACATACAACATAACAAGCCTTTTCGTAACGTTGTTTGTTTGGTCTAAAAAAAGGCCCACACACAGCTTCTGGTCAGTTGAAAGATTTTTCCAGAGAATGATGTTGGAATGAGCTGTTGTTCATTTGTGGAGAGGAATTTGGATGATGTTCCCAGAGTTACAATGCTTAATGTAATTCCTTCAGATAATAAACAGACTTTGAAACTATGTCTGCCATCCTAACAAGCCTACCACAAATGTTTGCTGGTTTCCTCCACATGGCTAGGGTGTTTTGCGCAGAGGGCTGTTGAGCAAGAAATAAACTGAATGTCTCTTTGAACTGATTGTTTCTTACAAAAAGGGCAGCCCGTTTTAGTTTCCCCTACCAAAAAATGCAAGAATATGCATTCCTTTCATCTCCATAGGTTGTTTGCAATTAACAGACGATATCCTTAATGTAAATTTCATACTATGTTGTATTTATTAATGGATGTTATCTAAATATTCATATAACAGTTCATTGGGGAAAATGTAGCTATTACATAGCATGATGAATAGCAGCTTCCATAACTGGGATAGGAGGTAGAGAGGAGCAGGAGGATTTGAAACCTCTTTCCCCAGTGTCAATGTTTCAGTTAAAAGAGGATCATTTTTTCTGGCTTTAAAACTTTCAAAGTAAAACAAATATTTGCATATCTAATCAAAGGTCTTCCATAATGCATTTGTCCCAAACATGGAGTAAGGGCATGAATATATCTACTCAAAGATCATATGGATGAGAATATTGGACAGGAATTTCAGAATCTGTCTTAAGAAACAGCTTCTGAAGCCACAATGGATTTTGCCATGCATAACTGTGTATGCTATCCAACCACCTAGCAACCTTTTAGGCCAACTTAGCAGTAACCATCTCTGAGAATAATGTTTTCCTGCAAAATTGATCCAGAAACTGAAGGAACTTCTAGAGATCAGAATTGATGGGGCGTTTTACCAGGTTCGCCTGGTACGCCAGTTGCATCCCCTATTGGACCGGGACGCCCTTCGCACAGTCACTCAGGCGCTTGTGACATCCCGTCTGGACTACTGCAATGCTC